>LR749628.1:682717-706632 GCA_902729485.2 Mus minutoides | reverse complement strand
TCTTTTCCCCGCGGCTTCCCACTTCGGGCCCCGCGCTCAAGGTCGCGCCACACCCACCTGTAGCAGAAGAAGCAACGCTAAACTAATCTGAAGTTTGAGCTCCGGGAGTGGCCGGAGGCATGGGGTGTAGAGATCTGCCCGGGCAGCGGCAGAGGCTGTGCGCGTGCTGGGTCCTGGAGCCTTCATGATGTTAGCTCATCCGAAACCCTGCGGCTTCAGCTCTCAAAAGCCACGAAAGATGGCTGTCCCCTCACTCCTAAAAGAAGTTCTCTGGATTTCCTCACTCCTAGAAAAGTTCTGGATTCTTGTCGCGGCAACTTGGTTCTAAGCAGTACCTCCTATCAGCGCTACGCCGGGCCGCAGAAAACCCGCCTTGGGGGAGAAGCTTAAGGAGCTCGTCCAATCCCTATCCTAATGTGGGACCAATCACGGGACAGAACCTGAACTTTTTTTTTTTTTTTTTAAGAATCACACCACTTTTATTATAGTTGTCAGATCGTGGCCATGCTTATTAAAAAAAAAAAAAAAACCTCATAATACTCAAAGGTCTGCCTAATATGGACATATAAAAAACTCATAATACTCAAAAGTCTGACTGCCCCTTCATTCTTTGACTAATATGATATTCACCCTAGTAACAGAAGATAAATCTGTGCAACCTTTGAGTTTCAGCTTGTGTCCCTGGAGGAGCAGACTTGAAGATGTCTGCAGTAGCGAGTACTCCTCCATCTCCTTCCTTATTGTCTGTCTCCTTCATCATCTCTCCTTCTCTTCTTCTCTTCCTTTTCTTGAATTTGTTTTTGTTACAGTTGTATGCTACCAGGCCCTATCTGAGAACCCAGAAAAGGAAATGATAGAATGGATGGTTTCACCCCAGTAACAGAAGAGAAATCAATCTGTGTCTCTGTAATGTTTGGAACACTGAACACACTTAGCCGTGGTGGTAAAGCACTTTAATCCTAGCACAAGCAGAGGCAGGCCAATCTCTGAATTGGAGTCCAGCCTGGTCTACAGAGTGAATTTCAGGACAGCCAGGGCTACACAGAGAAACCATGTCTTTAAAAAACCACACACACACCCCTAAACCAACAAAACACAAACAAACAAACAAAAAGAATAGATGACCTCATCTGCCCACATCAGTGTATTTTGGTAATTCCACAATCTCAATCTCTCTCTCTCTCTCTCTCTCTCTCTCTCTCTCTCTCTCTCTCCACATTTAATATATTATATATATTATATCACATATATACATTATATAATATATACACACATATACATGTACATATACATACATATACATGCAGGTGTACTGGTGCCTTTAATCCCAGCACTCAGGAGGTAGAGGCAAATGGATCTCTGTGATTTCAAGGCCATCCTGGTCTACATAGTGAGTTCCCAGGACAGCCAGAGCTATGTTGTGAAACCCTGTCTTGAAAAAGGAAACCAAGGCCGGGCGTGGTGGCACACGCCTTTAATCCTAGCACTTGGGAGGCAGAGGCAGGTGGATTTCTGAGTTCGAGGCCAGCTTGGTCTACAAAGTGAGTTCCAGGACAGCCAAGGCTATACAGAGAAACCCTGTCTCAAAAAACAAACAAACAAACAAACAAACAAAAAGAATGAAAGAAAAAGTAAACTAATTATAACAAGAGTTTGAATTTCTATCTGCTTCAGGTCTCCAGATTCCCAGTATAGAATATCACTGAACAAACATCGTTACATTTGCCTCAGTTCACTTCTTAATCCACAACCCCAAACAAAATTTTAAAGGGGGGAAATGCATATTTTCAAGGAAGTATGTTGCTTAAAGCCTGACATAATTCTGTAAGCGTTCTAGTACCCACATAAAGTATTCAGTTTGTTAAGAATCTGTATCTTCTGGTGCCAGGTATGGTGGTGCACCCTTTGATTCCAGGACTTGGGAGGCAGAGGCAGGTGGATCTCTGTGAGTTCAAGGCCTGCCTGGTCTGCATAGAGAGTTCCAGAACAGCTACAGCTACATAATAGAGACCCTATCTCAAAAGAAAGAAAAATCTAGCCGGGCGTGGTGGCGCACGCCTTTAATCCCAGCACTCGGGAGGCAGAGGCAGGCGGATTTCTGAGTTCGAGGCCAGCCTGGTCTACAAAGTGAGTTCCAGGACAGCCAGGGCTATAAAGAGAAACCCTATCTCGAAAAACAAAACAAAACAAAAAACAAACAAACAAAAAAACCCAACACCATGTATCAGCTCTTCTCAGGGGTTACCTAAGACCATAGGAAATACCAGATATTTCCACAGCAATTCGTAATAGTAGCAGAATTTCAGTTGTGAAGTAGAAATGAGAACAATGTAGGGAATCACCACAGCATGAGGAACTGTACTCAAGGGTGGCAGTGTTAGGAAGGTGGAGAACTACGGCCATAGACCACACTACATTTCTTCCCTTACATTTCTTCCCTTTGGTGGACCTGGCATGCTGTCCTCCAGTCCAGCCATGTGCTGATGAATGGTAGAATTTCTTCTCTTTATAGGGTGGACAGGAGCCAAATTACCTTTAAACACCAATTTTGATGATCTGAGTCTATACCTGAGAGAAAGACTTCTGGCTATTCAGGAGTTCTACTTTCCACTTTGTGCAGAACCTCCACAGTTTTCCTAATTTACATCCCAACATTGGTGTCTAATCACCCCTTCCCCACACCACCATTTCCCATCTTCCTCTCCCATAATCACCACAAGTGTCACACACCCTTTTAAAATGTTTCTGAAACATCTGGATGCTATTGTTAGTCTGTTACTTTGAAATTGCTTGCTACATCTACATAGTAAATATGACTGTGTTTCACACACTGGTCAGGTAGTGTATGATCTTGTTATATTTGTATGTTATATTATATATAATGTATATATAGATTATGACCTAGTTATAGATTAGAATTCTGTATTCAGACAATCCTTTTGTCTGTAACTAACATCTTGGTTCTCCTTTTCCAATCTTGAATGTCTTCTGATTATATTTCTTGTTTAATTGCCCTGGCAGGGACTCCTTAGTACAACATTAAAAGGAAATGGTTAAAATTGACATGCTTGTCTTATTCTCAACTTTGGAAGGAAAGTATAAAAAAATCAATATTAAATATTATTATCTGAGTACAAACCTGCTAGTGAGATTTCTGGGTCATTTAGGACATTTGCTGTAGCTTTAACAATTTTTATGGAATTGGTGAAAACTCCATCATTTAAGTTCCAAGGTTCAAAGTGACGTTCCCAGGCCCAGTTTTTATGGAGTTGGTGAAAACTCCATCATTCAAGTTCCAAGGTTCAAAGTGACGTTCCCAGGCCTGGAGGCGGTACCATAAGCCACTCTTGGAATCATCTCTTGGAGCAGGCCCTGTGCAAGCCCTGCCATGTTCCCTAAGTCTCTGTGAGTTCACATGGATGTTGATCTTGTTGATTCAGTGGGTCTCATTTTCTTGGTCCTCCATGAATGCTTGCCTCTACCTCATCTTCTGAGGGGGTCACCTGAGCCCTGAAGGGAGGAATCTGATAGAGACATCCAGTTTAGAAGTTGGTGTTCTGAGGTCTCTCTGCATCATGGCTGGCTGGGGGTATTTGTTCCCAACAGCCCCAGGAGGAAGCTTTTATGATGATAAAATATAGCTAAGCAAGACACTGATCTATGAATGTAACAGAATGTCATTAGGGGTCATTTTATTGTTACTTTTTTTTTTTTTTTTTAAGAACAGTATGGGCTTGCTGAACTGTCTTTATTTTGTTGAGGTATGTCCCTCATATCGCTGTCCTCTCCAGGACCTTTATAATGAAGAGGTGTTGCATTTTGTCAGAGGCCTTTCCTGCGTGTAATGAAACAATCATATGTTTTTGAGTTTTTTGGGTTGTTTTTTTTTTTTTTTTGTCTTTTGGATTTTTATATGGTAAATTGCGTTTATTGATTTCTGTATGTTGAACTATCCTTGCATCTCTGGGATGAAGCCTACTTGATCATGCTGGATGATCTTTTTATGTATTCTTGGACTTAGTTTGAAAATATTTGAGTATTTTTGCATCTATGTTCCTAAAGAAAATTGTTCTGTAATTCTTTCTTTGTTAGGGCTTTATGTGGTTTATGCATCAGGGTGAAAAGTGAATTGGGCAATGTTCCTTCTGTTCTATTTTGTGAACTAATTAGAGAATTTGAGGAGTATTGGAATTAATTCTTCTTTGAATGTTTGGTAGAATTCTGTGCTAAATCCAGCTGGTCCTGGTTTGTTTGTTTGTTTGTTTGTTTGAATGGCTGCTTCTATTTCACCAGAGCTTATCTGATATTGATGTAACCTTAATAGTTAGCACGTGTTGGATGACGACTTTTTTTTTTTTGGAGTCCCCAGAGGGTGAGAAGTCCCCAGAGGCTGAGAAGCCGGAAACCTGCCCTGAGGGTGCGGCCCTGTGAAGGTGGCCGGCCTGACTGGGCGTGGCCCGGCTGCTGATCCGATGAATAGATGAATAGCCAGGCGGCGGGGCCAGGGCTCCTCAGCCCCGGCTGACTCAGGCTGCCAGCGCTTCTGGAAAAACAGCCCCGGGTGCGGGCGCCCAGCGCGCCGAAGGCCCTGGGAGACGTCAGATGGTGCGGGAAGGCAGGGCCAATGGCAGGATGGGTATGTGACATCGGGGTGGCCTCTAAGGATGAATAACAGGAATTTGAGTCCAGTGAGGATGGAGCAGTTGTATTATCCTCTGTGAGCACTGCCCTGCCAGGCTCAGGAAGTCACCTGGGTTTGTCTGCCTCTTTTTCTCACAGTGCCACCCCTGCCCCAGGACTTCCAGTGGCAATTCCAAACCTGGGGTCTGTCCCTGAGCTTTCTGCCTTCTGCCTTGTGTCTGATGCTCCCCGTGGATAATGTGTGGTTTACCTGAAAGAAACTATACCCTACCTCTACCACTTTATCCTCACCTAAAAAACAGATACTTCAGAACCATTCTACCTGGCATTTTATCTTATTTAGCTGACAGACTACCTCCTCAGTATATCCATCCCAACTCTATAAATGTTGATGGAAATAACAGCATTATCTATCACCAACAACCTGTCAGCACTAGATCCCTATCAGGCCAATGGAAGTGTTGGATCAGGCCAATGGAAGTGTTGGATTAGAACTAGACATTGTTTTAATAGACTCGCTCTGTAAACACACATGGTACCCAAAGTCGTCATCCTAATGATGGCCACGAAGTAGCATTGGACCCAACAATCACTATGGAGAATGTTTCTATGGTTACCAGCCCAATCGCCACAGATGGAATGGCAGAGGAGCTTACAATGGATGGTGTTACAGGAGAGCATCCCCAAATCCCAAGTGACTCCAGAAGTCATGAGCCTCTCTCTGTGGATTCTGTGAGCAACAGCCTTACAGCAGATGCTGTAGGACATGGTGGTGTGATACCCATTCATGGGAATGGTCTGGAGCTTCCTGTGGTAATGGAGACTGACCACACTGCAAACCGGGTCAATGGGATATTTGACAGTACCCTCAGTGACTCCCATCCACACCATGGCCATGAGCACCAACTCTGTAAGCATGGCACTCTCTACCTCACACAACCTCGACTCCCTAGAATCTGTTTCCCTCCATGAAGCTGGCCTTAGTCTAAAGCCTGTGACTGTCTCTTCCATCACGCAGGAGGTTGCCATGGGGACAGGTCATATAGATGTACCCTCAGACTGAAAGACCCACAACATGAGAACTCCTATGTTCTGACTCAGGAAAGGTGAGACCCCAAATCACTCACGAGAAACGGTCTTGATGTAAATCACATGAGGCTTTATTGGGGAAAGCCAGAGAGCTCTGGGGACGACTCGTATCCCGGAAGTAGATAGAGGAGTCGACCCCGAGGGAAAAGAGGACCCGATATTTATGGGCCCTCAAGGGGGAAAGGAGGAGGAGGAGGAGGGAGTAGGGGATTTTTCTGATCTGACAATATCCATTCTTTCTACAGAAGAAATGGATACACGGAAGATTTTCATGCTCAGGTGCACAGGTGCAAAGTGAAATCCACACATACTTGGCAGTGAGCTGTATCTCAATCCATCAACCAAACACAAACACTTGGCAGTGAGCTGTATCAGTTGGCAAATACATGAATTCAAAGAACAATATGGGCATATACACAGATTCAGGCTATTATACTCAGCTACGTAAAGACTTTTTCCTAATAGTGAAATCTCTCTTCCCAGTTTCATGGTCTTTGTGACCTGTTACTATTTTTCTCAGGATCTTTCAAGACAGTTTGTCTTTTGTACCATCTTCACTACAAATGGAAGACTCTAATTTAAACAAGGAAAACATGGCCACCTTGTTTACAATTTGGTTCACTCTCTGTGACTGAGCCTACCTCTCAGATTGCCCTGATCATGGACCAGTGACTTTTGTTCCTGACACACCAATAGAGAGCAGAGCAAGACTATCCCCCCTGAAGCAGGTTGTTCTCCACCAGTCCATTGTGGGAACAGATGTTGGTGTTTGGACTGCAGAAACCATTCCTGTGCCTACTTGCTTCGGCCTCTAATTGGTCTGCAGAGTCACTCCTTGGAAGTAGCGGAGTGGACAGACAAAGGCAGTTAACCATATCTGGAAGATATGCCACGATGGTGTCCTAGAATCCTGCATCATTGCAACTGATGAAAATGTGTGTAATTGGATGATTTTTTTTTGTGCTCAAAGCCAGGAACCATAAAGAACAGAATTTGGTGGCCTATCCCCATGATGGAAAAATCTATTTCTGTACCTCACGAGACATCCCTCCTGAAAATGAGCTGCTTTTCTATTATAGCCAGAATTATGCTCAACAGATAAGTGTTCTTGAACACCCAGATGTGTACCTCTGTAACTGTGGCAAGGAGTACAATTCCTAGTCAGAGTTCACAGCTCATCTGACCAGCCATATCCATAATCATCTCCCTAGCCAGGGCCACAGCAGCAGCCATGGGCCAAGCCACAGCAAGGAAAGGAAGTGTTCTATGAACCCCCAGGCTTTTATCTCTCCTTCCAAACTCCATGTGCACTTAATGGGTCATATGGGGGTAATAGGGTATGAACCCCCACAAGTGTGATTTTTGTAGCAAGGCTTTTGGTGATGCAAGCTACCTATAGACACCCCTCAAAATGCATACAGGTCAGAAGAATTATAGGTGTGCTTTGTGTGACAAGTCTCTCACACAGAAGGCTCACCTGGAGTCTTATATGGCCATCCACATGGGTGAGAAGAATCTCAAGTGTGATTACTGTGACGAGCTGTCCATGCGGAGACAGGACCTCAAGCAGCACGTGCTCATCCACACACAAGAACGTCAGACCAAGTGTCTGAAGTGCAATAAACTGTTCTTGAGAACGAACCACTTGAAGAAGTGTCTCAGTTCTCACGGAGGAAAACAAGATTATGTCTGCAAACAATGTACAAAGGTCGATCTAACCACGTAAGTACCATGTCACTCACCACCTGAAGACCTTCCCAAGAGCCTGCCTCCAGTTCCTCAGCACAGGACGAAGATGCGGACAAGAAGATCTCACAGACTCTATGAGGACAGAGGACTGCAGGATGAGCAGGGCTATTTACTCAACAGGTGGGTCTCTCTCCACATGTAAATGAGAGGAAAAAGCAGCTGCTTCAGATGGGACATACATTTGGGAAAACATAAAACCAACCCACTGTTGTAATTTTTATATGAAATGCTTTCTGATCCTTCACCCACTGTTAGAAGTAGACAGAGTGGGGATAGCTAAAGCATGTATAGAGGAATGTCCTAGTGGGTTCTTTAAGATGGACTGGGAGGCGAGGCCCACGTCTGTCCTATTTTTAAGTCATGAGTGGCAATGAAAGGGCCAGCTTTTACTATCTGTTCTTTATTTACATGGGAGATGTATTTATGCTTGAGTCAAAGTGCCCTTTATCCAAACAAGTCAGATTTCTCTCCCATTGTTCCATATTCCCCCCAGCCAACGTGACTTGAGCCATCCATCCCACTGCTAACTACACATTATGCACCATTGTAAGGTATGCGTTTCAGAGAGAATTGTAACACAGCTGTGCAAATGTTTGGGTGACTGTAATTAATTAAAAAGTAATACCTGCCTTAAAAAAGTTGCATGCGTTGAGAAAACTATCCATTTCTTTTAGATTTTCCAGTTTGTTGGAGTGCAGGTTTTTAAAATATGTCGTTGTAATTCTCTTGTCTGACTCCTGTTATGTCCCCCTTTCATTTCTGATTTTGTTAATTTGGATCTTCTCTCAGCCTTTTAGTTAACTTGGATACAGGTTTGTCTGTTGTATCTGCTCTTTCAGAGAAACAACTCTGTTTTCATTGATTCTTTGTGTTGCTTTTGTTGTTGTTGTTTCTACCTTATTGATTTCAGATCTGATTCATTAATTTCTTCTTTTTAAAATTTTATTTCTTTATTTAACGCATGAGTGCTCTGCTGCATGTTCAGCCACATGCTAGAAGAGGGCATCGGATCCCCTTACAGATGGCTGTGAGCCACCATGTGGTTGCTGGGAATTGAACTCAGGATCTCTGGGAGAGTAACCAATGCTCTTAACTTGTGAGCCCTCTTGCCAGCCCCAAATTTGTTAATGTCCTGCTATTTACCCCTCTTGGGTGTGACTTCTTGTTTTTGTTCTAGAGCTTTCAGGTGTGCTGTTCAGTTGCTAGCATGAGATCTTAGTGCTGAGAACAGCCCTCATTGTGCCCCATAAGTTTGGGTATGTTGTGTATTCATTTTCATTCAATTCTAGAAAGTCTTTGATCTCTGTCTTTGACCCATTTTTCATTCAGTAGAGAGGTTCCATGTATTTGTAAGTTTTCTCTTGTTGCTCATAGCCTGTTTTAATCTGTGGTGTTTAGACAGGATGCAGAGTGTTGTTTCAATTTTCTTGTGTTTGCGGAGACTTGATTTGTATCTGAGTAAGTGGTTAGTTTTAGGGAACGTTCTATGAGATGCTAAGAAGAATGTATATTTCTTTGTGTTTTGGTGAAACGTATTGGAAATATCTATTAGGTCCATTTGGTTTATGATGTAGTTAGGTTCAGCATTCCTCTATTTCGGTTTTGTCAGAATGACCTGTCTATTTGCCAAAGCTGGATACTGAAGTCTCCCACCGTCATTGTGTGAGGATCATTATGTGGTTTAAGCTGTAGTGTTGTTTCCTTTACAAACTTGAATGTCCTTGTGTTCGATGAATAAATGTTAAAAATGGCAATGTCCTCTTGGCAGATTTTTTAAAAAATCATTTTCTAGACTTTAATTTTAAGCAGTTCAGTTGCAAAGGATGCAACTTGGACCCAACTGGAGTTGCACAAGGCACAGTACAGGCAAAACAGAAAAAATTAAGCCAACAAGTGATTCTTGCAGAAAATGAAAGGGTGGAGTCCAACAATTCCATATACGTCTTGGAAACGAGTGAATTAAGTGCAGAACATCTTCTGCACTTGATGAAGCACACTGTAACCTCAGTCCTCAGGAGGCTGAGGCAGGAGACACCTGTCTCCTCCCCGCCCACGAGCTTGACGCTAGCTAGCCTGGGCTAGAGAGAGACTTGGGCTACAACCAAACCCAGATAAAAAAGAGGTTGCTCAAGTGTAGGCAGAGCGACTCACCCCACTGGGGAAAAGGAAAGGGCATGGAAGCTGAAAGTGCCTGTGTCAGCGGTCTCCAGCTGAAGGGGGACAGCATCGTCAGGAAGACGACCAGGAGACCCAGGAGACATCTCCAAGTTGGCCTGTACAAGGACTCATCCCTGCCCAAGCTGGCCTCAGGGTAGGCCGGCACTCACTACCTGGAGAAAACTTCCAGCGAGAACGCCAAGCAGCCCCTCCCACCGGCAAAAACAAAAAGCTTGGCAGATCTTTATTTGATGAGTATGTAGTGTCCTTCTCTATCTCTTCTGACTAGTTTTGGCTTGAAGTCTATTTTGTCAGATATTAAAATGGCTATGCCAGTTTGCTTCTTAAGTTCACTTGCTTTTTCCACCTTGTTACCCTGAGGTAATATCTATTCTTGACATGAAATGTGTTTCTTGGAAGTAGCTTTTCTCTTTCCACTTGCAGGTATTGAACTGCTTTCTTCATTTCCTTCTTCTATTGTTTGTGTTTCCACAGATTTCTTTAAGGTATTTATTCATTTCCTGTTTAAGGACCTCTATCATATTCATAGATATTTCAGGCTATTTCATGGTCTTTTCCTTGTGCTTCAGCAGTGTTGGAATCCTCAGGGTCTGCTGTGGTGGGCTTGCTGCTGTGGTGGGGCTGCTGGTCTCTAGTGGAGACATACTGTTCTGGCTGGTATTGGTTATGTTCTTACAGTCGTGTCTAGGCACGTGGAATTGGGAAGATTATTGATTCTTGGTGCTGATATCCGTCCTTGTCTTTGTTGAGTGGGTACTTTGCTCTTTGGTTTCTGTTTATTCTCTGGTTCTTAGGAGAGTGTGGTGGCTGTATTACTTGGTAAGAAATTCTTCTGGGGTCCTGGTAGGTGTGTCCACTGAGGGTTCCAGGTAAAATGTGTTTCTGGGGATTGGGAGTTGATACTTAGGAATGGGGATGGATTGTGGATGCTGTTGAAGGGGCCCCTAAGAGGGAGGAAAGCAGGGTGTTCCTCCAGGAACTGCTTTACAGTCCACTGGAAAAGGTGGTAAAGAGTGAGAAGAGGCCACAGAAAAAGGTCTGCTGTGGAGATGGGCATGAGAAGTGGGGATTGGATTTGGAGGAGCAGAGAGAGAGAGGTGGTGATCTACAGTTAGCCTACTTGCTTGCCCTGTATGTTACTAGGGAGTGCCTACTTGCAGTTGGAGACTGGAATAAAGCGGTGGGGTGGGGTGGGGGTAGGGGGTAAAGTTTGGAGGGGGAGGTTTTATGATCCTACAGAGATGGGTGTAGTGGGGGGAGGTAGGCCGCAGTAAGTGTTTTGCTACAGAGCCAGCGATGAGTCTGGGGGATTGGATCTGGAGAAGCAGAGGAAGAGGTGAGGATCTGCAGTCCGCCTACCTGCTTCCCTGACAGGAGTGTATACGTTTTTTCTATACATTTATTATTTCTATTTCTATTTCTATTTCTTTTTTTTTTTTTTAGATTTATTTACTATATATGTAAGTACACTGTAGCTGTCTTCAGACACTCCAGAAGAGGACGTCAGTCTCATTACGGATGGTTGTGAGCCACCATGTGATTGCTGGGAATTGAACTCAGGACCTCTGGAAGAGTAGTCAGTGCTCTTAACCTCTGAGCCATCTCTCCAGCCCTATTATTTCTATTTCTAACTCAATTCCATTGCAATTAGAGAGCACAATTTCCATTCTTTTCAATCTATTGAGTTTTCAGTGCACAGAATTTGATCTACCTTCATGAAAAAATACTCTATATGGGCAGAGTGTTCTAGAAATGTTTGCTATGTGGGGAGGTTGGTTGTTTTGTTTTGTTTTAGATCCGCTATGGTTTTATCATCCTCTTTCCTTGACTAGTTGCTCTCTCAGTCACTTGTAAGCCATGGCAGTCTCTAGCCATGGCTGTGTCTAGTCCTCTCTACTTCTGTCCGTTTCTGATTCAAGACGATGAAGCTTGTCATTAGATACGTAAGTACTTTTAAGGGTCGGGTTACCCTTATGGACTGACAGTTGTTTTTTGTTATTGTTGTTGTTGTTGTTGTTGTTTTGTTTTTCGAGACAGGGTTTCTCTGTGTAGCTCTGGCTGTCCTGGAACTCACGTTGTAGACCAGGCTGGCCTCGAACTCAGAAATCCGCCTGGACTGACAGTTTTCTTATTTTAAATTCTTTATCTTTGCTTAGATCCCATCACCAATCTACTTTCACATCAAGAAATCCACATACTGAATTAAATTACTTCTGTTATCATGAAGAGACAGTATTATTTAAAAGACAAGTAGGGTCTTTTGCTCTCTCAGTCACTTGTAAGCCATGGCAGTCTCTAGCCATGGCTGTGTCTAGTCCTCTCTACTTCTGTCCGTTTCTGATTCAAGATGATGAAGCTTGTCAATTCCCAGCACCTATGTGGTGGGTCATAAATGTCTGTAACTCCAGTTCCAGAAATAAATACATCTCTAAAAATAGTTTCACAAGCTGGGCAGTGGTAGTGGCACACACCTTTAATTTCAGCACTCAGGAGGTAGAGGCAAGTAGATCTCTGAATTTAAGGGCAGCCTGGTCTACAGAGTGAGTCCCAGGATAGCAAGGGCTAATAGAGAAATCCTATCTTGAAAAACAAACAAACAATTTGATGTAAAATGTTTATTAAACCAGGAAGGTCAGAAAAGGAGAGAAATCAAAAGCAATAAAAGCCAAATGAAGAGCTGGGCGTGGTGGCGCACGCCTTTAATCCCAGCACTCGTGAGGCAGAGGCAGGTGGATTTCTGAGTTCGAGGCCATCCTGGTCTACAAAGTGAGGTCCAGGACAGCCAGAGCTATACAGAGAAACCCTGTCTCAAAAAACAAAACAAAAGCCAAATGAAATCTGATATCAACAACCATTTTACACCTAAGCTATCTAAATATACCTTTTACTAGACAGTATCAGAGTGAATTAAAAAACAAAATTCTACTATATGATGTCTCAAACAAACAAACCCCGTTTAGAGACTAAGAGAGAATGGCTAGATATCACATCAGCACCAATACTTAATGGCCTGATCTGACATTTCTACCAAAGCTATTCCAGAAAAGCGAAATAGTAGCATTAACTTCACACAAAGAAGATTTTAGATTAAACAAAACTATTGAGAATAGAGAGGGCACTGGGGATAAAGAGTACAAAAAAAATGCAAATTTTCAAAGATGTTACAATGACTAATGTATGTACCATACACCAAACAAAAGAGTAGTAAACCGTGTGGAGCAGAACCTGCTAGGACTGCGAAGGAGAAGCCAGTGCTGGAGTATTCTTGGAGACTCCAACACCCATCTCTTCAGAATAAACAAGCCCAGCTGTAAGAAAGTAAGGCCTCCACAACCACATCGAGAGAGCCAGCTGAACTGAACCGACACATCTCAATACTTCAAAGCAGGATGTGGAGTTTTGTCAAGCACACAATGAACTCTCACCAAGAAAGACGACGTTTTGTGTCATAACATATACACTAACAAAATCTAAAGAATAAACATTGTAAAATCACAATGTGTTTAAAGTATAACTGTACAAAAGGAAGGTATAAGGAACCCTCACACATACTTGGAAATTAAACAGCACATTTCTAAATAGCACCGGGGTCAATGGAGAAGTTGCAACAATGAAACGGAGGGAGGGGGGCATCTTTAACTAATATAAGACTATGGTGAAAAACTAGATTCTTTCCCGTTAAAATCAAGAACCATGCAATAATGCCCACTTAGGCCAGGGATACTAGAAAGACTCAGAAGGAAAGGAAGTGGAAAATATATAAGATATAGACTAGGAAAGAAGAAAAAATTATTGGTCAATAGGTGGCGTGAAAAGAATGTTGGGGCATGACTCAGCGTGTTTGTTCAGTCCTTTTAAAAGTCAGTGAGGCGCTGAGTACAGGAGAACACAGCATTAATTTCAGCATTTAGGAGACAGAGGCAGATGGATCTCTGTGAGTCTGAGGCCATCCTAAGCAACAGGGGTAAAACCTGTCTCAAATCAAATTTAAAAAAATCAACACACCGGGGGTGATCTGGGGCTTGCTGCCCTACCAGTTCAGCAGACTTGGTGAGCCCCAGGTTCAGTGAGAGAGGTTGTCCCAAAAGTAAGATGGAGAGGTTAGCGCCTTTGCTAAGGGTCTTAAGGGTCTTAAGGGTTTTAGCGCCAAGGCTAAAACCATTGACTATAAGCAAGAACTACAGGACTGCTCCCTTTGACGGCTGCTTCCTAAACAAGAATGAGACCAGGAACTGTTGGCAGAACCACCCGGACTTTCACCACTGTGAGCAGGCAACGATCACAAAGCACAAATGGTAGTTTAGTCTGTATGTGAGCAGTACCTGCGCATGTACACGCAACATATCCTGGGTCTCAGCCTGGGATGACCTCCCAGTGGAAGGCACATTTCCTGGAAAGATCTGACCTGCCTCTCTTCCACCTCTCCTCTGCCTTCTGTCCTTCTCCCCAGATAGTAAAGGAGCACAGCCGTGTGATGGCTAGTCTTGGTTGTTGACACAACTACATCTGGAATTAACTAAAACCCCAGAATGGAGAGCACACCAGTTGGGGATTTCTGCTTAATTTGAAGGGGGAAGATCTACCTCTCATTCAGATCCTTGAGGTAGCAAGACACACCTTTAGTTCAGATCTTTAATCCAGACCTAAGCTGGCCCTGCCTTCTGCTAGAAGCCTGTGTAAGGACATGGAGCATGGGGGCTTATGTTCTTTGCTTGCTCTTATCTTGCCAGCAAGCCCCTCCCCTCACTGGCATTGGAGCCGATTCCTCAGGATTCCAGCACACACGGCAGACCATCTGAGACATCCAGCTTTGTGGACTAAGAAACTACTGGATTCTTAGACTTTCTGTTCATAACCACCCATTGTTGGATTTGGATCACAGCCTATACATCATTCTAGTATATAACAGACGGATGGATGGGTGGGCGGGTTGATGGATGGATGGATGGATGGATGGACGGACAGACGGACTGACTGACAGACAGACAGATAGAGATTCATTTTATACATTCTGTTACTTTAGACTAATACAGATTTGGTACCAGAAGTAGTTCTACAGTAACACAGCATAAGGAAGAAGGGGTCTTTTAAGTATCTAAAACAGGCTTTCAAATTTGGCTACAGTCACCGTAGCCTCTTCTGAAGCTTGGAGAGTGCTGAAAGCCCATGGTGTAACTATTTTACAAACTAAATGTGATAAGTGCAATTGATTATCCCGATCCACCAATTATGGGTGGCAGCACATTTGGTGACTCTATTTATAAAACTTTTGACAGTTTTGTGGAAAAGTAAGGAAAATAATGATGCTGGTCAGTTGCCTATAGTGTTTAGTTGACAAAGGATAGGAACGACGTCCATAATAAAATTAACCAGCTTCTAGCATCTCAGCCTATGATAAATAACAACAATAAGCTCTGTGATAAAAACTGACCAGCTCCAGATACGCAAAAACAGTCTGGACGTTTCTAAGTGTGCCCTGGAAGAGAATCTTCTCTCCAGCATCTGCAGAGCCCAAGTTGCAGAAAGTCAAACCAAAGCTCTCATTATAATGTTGGCTGAACTACAGGGAAAATTTGAGTCCTAGCCTTGGAGGGTATCAGTGATTAAAGTAGGAACATCTCCAAAACACTGCTGTCTTCTGCTCTAACTGGACTGCACCTTCACAAATAGCCTCTCATAGGCTCTTTTCATGGTGGTAAGCCTCAACTTCCCTGCATGAGTACTTTAATCCTGGGCTTTCAATGCCACCAAGGCTGGACCTTCACCAATGGCCTCTCCTGACCTCTTACAATGCCAAGCCTCAGCTTCTACCCTTTCATGTTTTAAAACCAGTACCACCTTCGAGACTCTTACACATTACCAAGTGTGGCTGCCAATACAAGGTACAACCAAGGCTGCCTCTGGAACACAGCTTCTCTGTGCTCTCAGGAAACACTTCCCAGAAGATTTCACCTTAGTGATGCTGGTCTCTTCTTAATCGCTGTGAATTTCTTAGCTCCAGCTAACCAGCATCAATCGTCCCAATAATGCAAAGGTTTCACTTTAGTAGCGCTGGTACCTTGTTAATCACAGCTGATTATTCAGCCCCAGCTAACCAAAACCAAAGATTCTTCATAGTCAAAATATCAACAGCCCTGATAAGAGTCTTTTTTTTTTTTTTTTTTTTTCGAGACAGGGTTTCTTTGTATAGCCCTGGCTGTCCTGGAACTCACTTTGTAGACCAGGCTGGCCTCGAACTCAGAAATCCGCCTGCCTCTGCCTCCCGAGTGCTGGGATTAAAGGTGTGTGCCACCACGCCCAGCTCCTGATAAGAGTCTTTAATCTTCCCTTTGTAATTTTACAAGCCAGGCCTCTATTGTTTGCACCGTCCTAAGCTCCTACAGGACATTCCATAGAGCTAACACCCAATGGCTCTTCTAGTCTAATTTCCAAAGTCCTTCCACAGTCCTCCCCCAAACATGGTCATATTGTCACAGGTATACCCCTACTATGTTGGTACCAATTTGTCTTAGTCAGGGTTTCTATTCCTGCACAAAACATCATGACCAGTGCCGGGCGTGGTGGCGCACGCCTTTAATCCCAGCACTCGGGAGGCAGAGGCAGGCGGATTTCTGAGTTCTAGGCCAGCCTGGTCTACAAAGTGAGCTCCAGGACAGCTAGGGCTACACAGAGAAACCCTGTCTTGAAAAACCAAAAAAAAAAACAAAAAAAAAAACCATCATGACCAAGAAGCAATTTGGGGAACAAAGGGTTTATTCAGCTTATATTTCCACATTGTTGTTCATCACCAAAGGAAGTCAGGACTGGAACTCAAGCAGGTCAGGAAGCAGGAGCTGATGCAGAAGCCATGGAGGGGATGCTACTGGCTTGCTCAGTTTGCTTTTTTATAGAACCCAGGACTACCAGCCCAGGGATGGCATCACCCACAATAGGCTCTCCCACCTTTGTCACTAATTGAGACAATGCCTTATAGTTGGATCTCATGGAGGCATTTCCACAACTGAAGCTCCTTTCTCTGTGATAACTCCAGCTTGTGTCAAGTTGACACACATAACCAGCTGGTACAGATAGGCATGTGTGGGAGGACTCTATTGAAGCTGAGAACTTTGAGCCCTCAAATTCTCAAGGACTTATATGATCTGAGGGAGATGTCTCTCTACTATCAGCTCCATCCCTTGACATATTGCCTTTTTCACCTTTGAGGAAATTAATCCTTCATTATCTGCTAAACCAGAAGTGATTTTCCCTGAAGGAAATGCTGGGCAAGACAATCCTGATGTCCCTCGGGCCCATCAATAGTTGTACCTAGACCTATAACTCAAGGCAGAGCAGGCTCCTAGAGGGAAGGTAGAAAGTGTGGTACATGAGGACGTGCACTACACTAGTAAGGAGCTTAATGAGTACCTCATTCAAGCAGAAGTCTGGAGAACACGGGTGGGAATGGATTTTAAGAGCGTAAAATAATGGTGGAGGAAACATAAAACTGGATCAGGCCGAGTTAATGATGTGGACCCTCTGATTGGAGACTCTAGGTTTAATATGGAATCTCCCACAATTAAAAACAAATGTGTCAAAAGTTTGTTTGAATGTTTGGCTGAAGCACTTCTCAAAAGCCTACTGAAAAGGAGTTGGAGATGCCTGGTATCCTATGGCTTATCATTGAGGAGGGGATTTTTAAGGCTCAGGCAAAGTGCAATGCCAGAGTGGGTATGCTGTGTAAAGCCTAATTCTCCACAATGGGAAGGCCCAGAAGACATGCCCCTCATTAACCCTATAGGACACAAAATGGTGAGAGGGGCACCGGCTCATTTGGAAAGCTTTGTTGTTGCCCTTTCAGTCTGGAGATGCTGCTGCTCAGATGGATGAATTAAATGCAGTATGTTTGGTTGGGCCCTGAAGTATCAGAGTCCAGTGGCAGCACTGACTTACCAAAGGCAGGTGGTCATGTTTATTATGAATCGGCAGCACAGGCAAAGTGAATTTAGTGGTGGCATGACTCATAGGAACTGAGTCATGTAGCCCTGTTAAAGAGTAACTTCAAATATACTGGGGAAAGTAAACAGTCAAATTTCTGAGGTTTATTGGATACTTGTTCTTAATAACACAGATTCTAGGAGATACCAAGACATATTGTGGCTCTCCAGTTAAAGTAGGGGTTTATAGAGGTCAGGTGATTAATAGAGTTTTGGCTAAAACCTAACTCACACTAGGTCCAAATGGGTTCTTGAACCCATTCTGTGGTTATTGCCACAACTTAGTTCCAGAATGTATAACTGGGATAGATAGACTTAAAAGTTGGCAGAATTCTTACACTGGTTCCCTCACATGTGGGTGAGGGCTATTATTATTAGAAAGGATAAATGGAAGCCTTTAGAGTTGCCTCTGCCAGGAAAATAGTAACCCCAAACCAGTATTGCATTCCTGGAGGAATTCCAGAAATTAGTGCCACTGTCAAGGACTAGAAAGATGCTGGGGGGGGCTGGTGAGATGGCTCAGTGGGTTAGAGCACCCGACTGCTCTTCCGAAGGTGATGAGTTCAAATCCCAGCAACCACATGGTGGCTTACAACCACCCATAACAAGATCTTATGCCCTCCTCTGGTGAGTCTGAAGTCAGCTACAGCGTACTTATGAAGAATAATAAGAAATGAATCCTTGGACCGGAGAGACCAACCGGAGCAAGCGAGGCTGTCTGGAGCAAGCAGAGCCGAACGGGTACGGCTGGAGCTAGCGGGGCTGGAGCGAGTAGGGCAGAACTGGGACACCGGAACCAGCGGGCCAACTGGAGCGAGTGGGGCTGGCTGTAACAAGGGGGGGGGGGCGTACGGGGGCGGCCAGGAGCCAGTGGGGCTGGCTGGAGCCAGCAGAGCCGGCAGGAGCCGGAACAAGGGAAAAAAAAAAAAAGAAAGATGCTGGGTTGGGGGTTCCCACCACATCTCCTTTTAGCCCTTCTATCTGGCCAGCACAGAAGACAGATGGATCACGGAGAATAACAGTTGACTATGAAAAAGTCAATCAAATAGGGACTATGATTGCAGCTGCAATACCTGATGTGGTGACCTTATTTGAGCAAATTAACACATCTCCTGGTACATGGCATGCAGCTATTGATCTAACTAATGCCCTTTTCTCTACATCTACTTAAAAGACCACAAGGAACAATATGCTTTCAGTTGGCAAGGCCCGCAGTATACCTTTACAGTTTTGCCTCAAGAATATGTTAACTTTCCATATCTGACTCACAACTTAGTCAGAAGGGATCGTGAGTATCAGTCTCTTCCACAAAATATCACACTGGTGTGTTATATTGATGATATTGTGCTGATTGGACCAAGAGAGCAGTAGGTAGACACCACTTTGGACTTTTTGGTAACACATATGTGCATCAGAGGAAACAAATCCATCCAAAAATTCAAGGGCCATCTACCTCATTAAAATTCTTAAGAGTCCAGTATTATGGGCATATAGAGATATTCCTTCCAAGGTGAAGGATAAGTTATTGCATCTGGTCCCTCCTGACCAAGAAAGAAGTACAATGTTTAGTAGGTCCATTTGGATTCTGGAGACACAACAGTCCTCCCTTGGGTGTGTTACTCCAGCCCTTTTACCAAATGACCCAGAAAGATGCTAACTTTGAGTCAGACCTGGAACGGGAGGCTTTTCAACAAATCCAGATTGTTGTATGAGCTGCTCTACCACTTGGACCATATGATCCAGGAGACCCAGTGGTACTTGAGGTATCAATGGCAGATAAAGATGCTATTTGGAGCCTCTGGCAGGTTTCTATAGGTAAATCACAAAAGAGACTTTTAGGATTTTGGAGCAAGCTCTACCATCATCTGCTGATAATTATTCTTCCTTTGAAAAAGACATCTTGCCGGGTGTGGTGGCGCATGCCTTTAATCCCAGCACTCAGGAGGCAGAGGCAGGCGGATTTCTGAGTTCGAGGCCAGCCTGGTCTACAAAGTGAGTTCCAGGACAGCCAGGGCTACACAGAGAAACCCTGTCTTGAAAAATAAAAAAAAAAAAAAAGAAAGAAAGAAAGAAAGAAAGAAAGAAAGAAAGAAAGAAAGAAAGAAAGAAAAAGACATCTTTGGCCCGCTATTGGGTCTTAGAGGACACTGAATGTTTGAAAATGGGTCCCTGAATTACCATGCAATCTGAGCTGCCCATCATGATCTGGGCATTATATGACTCACCAAGTCATAAACTAGGATGTTCACAGTAGCAATCCATTACCAAATGGAAGTGGTATATATGTGATCAGGTCTGAGAAGGTCCTGAAGACACAAGCAAGTTATCCAAAAGAGTTCTCTAAATGTCTATGGTTTCTTCTCCTGTTATAATGTTGTCTGCTTCAAAGCAAGCACCTGTAGCTTTATGGATATGCCCTGTGATTGGCTGTCTGAGGAAGAGAAGACTAGGGCTGGCTTACTGATGGTTCTACACATTAGGCAGGCACCATCCAGAAGTAGACAGCTTCAGCATTACAACTCCCTTCTGGGACAACCGTGAAAGACACTGGAGAATGGAACATTTCACAGTGGGCAGAACTTTGGGCAGTACACATGGGCATGCATTTTGTTCCAACAGAGAAGTGGCCAGATGTTCACTGATTCATAAGCTATAGCCAATGTTGACTGGATGGTCAGGGACTTGGGAAAATGATGATTGGAAGACTGGTGCAAAAGAAGTCTGGGGGGGGGGGGAGTATGTGGATAGATCTCTCCAAATGGGCAAAGGATGTAAAGATACTTATGTGCCTTCCAGAGTGGTTGTACAAGCTTGCAATTCCACCAGCAATGGAGGAGTGTTCCTCTTTCTCTACATCCTTGCCAGCATCTTTTGTCACCTGAATTTTTTATCTTAGCCATTCTGACTGGTGGAATCTCAAGGTAGTTTTGATTTGCATTTCCCTGATGATTAAGGATGTTGATCATTTTTTCAGGTGCTTCTCAGCCATTCGATATTCCTCAGTTGAGAATTCTTTGTTTAACTCTGTATACCATTTTTAATTATGTTATTTGAATTTCTGGAGTCCAGCTACTTGAGCTCTTTGTATATATTGGATAGTAGTCCCCAACAGATTTCTCTGGGGTGACCAGGCAGCAACCTGGTGGCAGGTTGGGCCACTTCCTTCACAGAAAGGACAGAACTTTGTCCTTCCTGGAGTGATATTTTTTCTGGTTATGTATTTTTGCCTTTCCTGCATGTAATGCTTCTGCCAATATTACTATCCACGGTCTTACAGAATGTCTTATCCACTGTTACGGTATTCCACATGGTATTGCTTCTGGCCCACAGCCAGAGAAGAACAACAGTGGACCCTCAATCATGGAATCCACTGGCCTTCCCATGCTCCTCACCGTCCTGAAGCAGCTGGCCTTACTGAAAGATGGGACGGCCTTTTGGTGAGACATTTACTACTCCGATTAGGCGCACAGCCTGTAGTCTGGGACAGAGCCCTCCAGAAGGCAGTATGTGCTTTGAATCAGCATCCAGTATATGGTACAGTTTCCCCCATAGCCAGGACTCCTGGGTCCAGGAATCAAGGGGTGCAACAGGATATAGTTCCACTCACTATCACCCCTAGTGACCCACTAGGAAAATTCTTGCTTCCTGCTCCTGCAACCTTAAGTTCTGCTGGCCTAGAAATTTTAGTTCCAGAGGTAGGGATTGCTCCTGCCAGGAGCCACAACAAACATTCCATTGAACTATAAGCTCAGACTTCCCCCTGGCCACTTCAGTCAGGCCTGTGGTGCCCTTAAGCCAACAGGCTAAGAAAGGAACAACAGCGCTGGAAGGAGTGAGATATCCAGGTCACCAAGGGGAAATTGGATTGCCGCACCACAATGGACATAAGACAGTTTATGCCTAGAGTGCAGACTTTAAGGCAGTCTCTTGGTACTACTGATTTCTGTGATTAAAGTCAACAGGAAACTACAGCCGCCTGACCCAGGCATAGTGACAAAGGGCACTGACCTACCAGGAATGAAGGTATGAATCACTTCTCCAGGCAAAGAGCCAAAACCCGGCTTGCTTGAGGTGGAGCATAAACAGAATGGGTAGTAGGTGATTATAAATACCAGCTAAGGCCATGTGACCAGTTGCAAAGAAGAGGATTATATTTTTATTTTATTTTTTGTTTTTTAGAGACAGAGTTTCTCTGTATAGCTCTGGCTGTCCTAGAATTCACTCTGTAGACCTTGAACTCAGAAATCCGCCTGCCTCTGCCTCCCAAGTTCTGGGATTAAAGGCGTGTGCCACCACACCTGGCTTTTATTTTATTTTATTTTATTTTTTGTTTAAAAAAGAGGATTATAATTGACATGAATGTTTGTAGAAGTTTGGTCTTGTTCTTCCTCCTAGCACTATGTTCCCAAAAATAAGACTCAGACTCAAAATGTATTTACAAATACCTTGGTCATTGTACTGGCTAGTTTTGTGTCAACTTGACACAGCTGGAGTTATCACAGAGAAAGGAGCTTCAGTTGAGGAAATGCCTCCATGAGATCCAACTGTAAGGCATTTTCTTTTTTTTTTTTTTTTAAAGATTTATTTTATTTATATGTAAGTACACTGTAGCTGTCTTCAGACACTCCAGAAGAGGGCGCCAAATCTCGTTACGGATGGTTGTGAGCCACCATGTGGATGCTGGGATTTGAACTTATCACCTTCGGAAGAGCAGTCGGGTGCTCTTACCCACTGAGCCATCTCACCAGCCCAGGCATTTTCTTAATTAGTGATCAAAGGGGAAAGGCCCCTTGTGGGTGGGACCATCTCTGGGCTGGGAGTCTTGGGTTCTATAAGAGAGCAGGCTGAGCAAGCCAGAGGAAGCAAGCCAGTAAAGAACATCCTTCCATGGCCTCTACATCAGCTCCTGCTTCCTGACCTGCTTGAGTTCCAGTCCTGACTTCCTTTGGTGATGAACAGCAATGTGGAAGAGTAAGCCGAATAAACCCTTTCCTCCCCAAGTGCTTCTTGGTCATGATGTTTGTGCAGGAATAGAAACCCTGACTAAGACAAATTGGTACCAGCATAGTGGGGTATTCCTGTGACAACCTGAACATGTTTTGGGGAGGACTGTGGAAGGACTTTGGAACTTTGGGCCAGAAGATCCATTCTGTCTTAAGAGCTCTGTGGGATGTTGTGTAGGAGCTTGGAAGATAATGTTGAGAACAGTGCAGAAGATGGAGGCCTGGCTTGTGAAATTTCAGAGGGAAAATTAAAGACTCTTTTCAGGACCATTGCTATTTTGGAGTTTGATTATTCTGTGGATCTGGTTAGCTGGGGCTGAAGAATGAGCTGTGATTAACAAGATACCAGAACTACTAAAGCAAAACCTTTGCATTACTGGGACTATTGATGCTGGTCAGCTGGAGCTAAGAAATTAGCGGTGATTAAGAAGAGACCAGGGCTGGTGAGATGGCTCAGCGGGTAAGAGCACCCGACTGCTCTTCCGAAGGTGATAAGTTCAAATCCCAGCAACCACATGGTGGCTCACAACCATCCGTAACGAGATCTGGCTCCCTCTTCTGGAGTGTCTGAAGACAGCTACAGTGTACTCACATATAATAAATAAAATAAATCTTTAAAAAAAAAAAAAAAAAAAAAAAAAAAAGAAGAGACCAGCATCGTTGAGGTGACATCTTCTGGGAAGTGTTTTCTGAGAGCATAGTGGCTGTGTTCCAGAGAAAGCCAAGGTCGTACCTTGTCCTGTGGCTGGACTTAAGAGTTACCCAGGTGGTACTGGTTTTGAAGGCATGAAGGGGTCATGCAGAGCATCTGAGGCATGGCACTGTGAGAGGCCATGGAAGGCCATTGGTGAAGGTGCAGCCTCAGTTGCAATTGATGGCCCAGGACTGAAGGGGTCATGCAAAGGAGTTGAGGCTTGGCACCATGAAGAGAGCCTATGAGAGGCTATTGTTGAAGCCAAGTTACATTGGAAGATAGCAGCATTTTGGAGATGCCAGTACCATGAGATGACTACCAAGAACAGCAGCAGCAGTGGAGTACAGGCATCTGGAGCTTAGAAGACAACCTGTGTGCTACAAAGGGCATGGCTGGAGAAGTGACCTAAGCCCTTAGAGGAGCCCAGAAGATCTTGAGTTGGATCCCAGACATTGGACTGTTGGAGATTGATTTTTGCTTTTGATTGTGACTGTGCCCTGATATTTTCCCTCTTGAAGGAAAAAACTATTTCAGTGGAGCCCACAGTTAAGAGACTTTTTTTTTTTTTTTTTTTTTTTTTTTTTTTTT
>LR749628.1:401124-615155 GCA_902729485.2 Mus minutoides | reverse complement strand
AAAAGAGCTGGATATTTTAAAGAGATTGAAATTTTAAGAATATGTAAAGACTGTGGGATGTTTAAAGTTATTTAGATCTTGGGGATGAATAAGAATGTAAGGGTTGAGGCTTACTAGTGATGTATTTGTGTGTCAAGTTGACAAGGGGTCAATTGTACTGGCTAGTTTTGTGTCAACTTGACACAGCTGGAGTTATCACAGAGAAAGGAGATTCAGTTGAGGAAATGCCTCCATGAGATCCAACTGTAAGGCATTTTCTCAATTAGTGATCAAGGGGAAAAGGCCCCTTGTGGGTGGGACCATCTCTGGGCTGATAGTCTTGGGTTCTATAAGAGAGCAGGCTGAGCAAGCCAGAGGAAGCAAGCCAGTAGAGAACATCCCTCCAATCCGGGCATGGTGGCACATGCTTTTAATTCCAGCACTCAGGAGGCAGAGGCAGGTAGACTTCTGAGTTCGAGGCCAGCCTGGTCTACAAAGTGAGTTCCAGGACAGCAGGACAGCCAGGGCTATACAGAGAAACCCTGTCTCGAAGAAAGAAAGAAAGAAAGAAAGAAAGAAAGAAAGAAAGAAAGAAAGAAAGAAAGAAAGAAAGAAAGAAAAAAAGATCCCTCCATGGCCTCTGCATCAGCTCCTGCTTTCTGACCTGCTTGAGTTCCATTCCTAACTTCCTTTGGTGATGAACAGCAGTATGGAAGTGTAAGCAGAATAAACCCTTTCCTCCCCAACTTGCTTCTTGGTCATGATGTTTTTGCAGGAATAGAAACCCTGACTAAGATAGTCATATAGCTAGGCTCTTCTCTGACTAGATCATAACTTAGGTAACCCAATTAACCTATATTCTGCCCCACGGCTGGTTGCCCGTGTTCAGGGACCATGTGTCTGTCTCATCACATCTTCCTGGGTGAATGTCCCACCTGGCTCTATCCCAGAATTCTTTCTCCTCCTGGATGTTCCTCCTCCTGTTTCCTGCCTAAGCCATAGGCCATCATATTTATCATTGACAGGTGCCACATTCATACAGACATAAGATAGTCTCTCTACAAATACTTCTGTCATAAATTGTTAAGGATGTATTCATACAAATATTTGTGTTTTCTTTCCTCATTTTTTTTATCATGTGATGTAACATATTGATGTTAAGAGAATACCAATGGTTGTCACTTTAAATATTGAGATACTAAAAGAATGTCCCTTAAGGGATGTTGCCCCCTCTTGTAACTTTATAATGTGTCTGTGATAGTACAATGGCTGCTTACATCATGGGTGAGCAGTTATGTCCTGGTTAAATATATAATGCATTTGCGATTGTATATGGGATAGTTATAATGTTTAGTCATTATTATAGCCTGGTTATTGTTTTCATTTGGAAATTAATCATGACATAAGCAGATAAGATTGCATGTTAAGCTGACAAGGAGTGGAATTGTGGTTATTTTGGGTTGTCAACTTGACTACATCTGGAATTAATGAAAATGGAAGGCACACCTGAAGGGGGAAGACCCACCTCTCATTCAGATCCTTGAGGTAGCAAGACACACCTTTAGTTCAGATCTTTAATCCAGACCTAAGCTGGCCCTGCCTTCTGCTAGAAGCCTGTGTAAGGACATGGAGCATGGGGGCTTATGTTCTTTGCTTGCTCTTATCTTGCTAGCAAGCCCCTCCCCTCACTGGCATTGGAGCCGATTCCTCAGGATTCCAGCACACACTGCAGACCATCTGAGACATCCAGCTTTGTGGACTAAGAAACTACTGGATTCTTAGACTTTCTGTTCATAACCACCCATTGTTGGACTAGCTGGACCACAGCCTCTAAGTCATTCTAATAAATATCATATATGTATTCATTCTATAAGTTCTATTACCCTAGGAAACCCTGAGTAATACACCTGGGTATATGTTGGCTCCTACCCAGGGACCCTGATAATCATGATGAAATTCCAAATTAAAATTCATTGGAAAAGTAGGAAAGAATGAGGTAGAGAGCTGTTGAAGAAGTCATTTATTGTCAACCTCTGATCTTACACATGTGCATCCATACATGAATGCATACCTTCATATGTGCACTTACGGACATGCACACACACACATATATACATACAAAGAAAGCCTCAAGACTCATCATCATCAGTACAAAACTGGTATCAATAATGGGTAATAACAAAGTCTCAGGATTCAATGTTTATAAAAAAAAAAAAAAAAAAAAAAAAAGAACCAGGCTAGAGAGATGGCTCGGCAGTTAAGAGCACTGACTGCTCGTCTAGAGGTCCTGAGTTCAATTCCCAGCAACCACATGGTGGCTCATAACCATCTGTAATGGGGTCTGATGCCCTCTTCTGGTGTGTCTGAAGACAGCTATATACTCACATAAAATAAATAAATCTTTAAAAAAAAAAAGAACCAATAATTCCTTATAAACCAACAGTGATTCCAAATCATCATTTCTCTTTCTCTTTAAGAAAATAGAGTATCTTTATTCCATGTTTGACAATTTCTCACATGGAAGCAATGCACTTTGATCATGTGCACCCTAACTCCTTTTCCCTTCTCCCCTAAGACACACACCTCCTTCCCGCTTCATGCCCTCCTTTTCTGACTAATAACCCACCGAGTCCAATCGGTGCTACCTGTTGGAATGATGACCTGAATTTGTGCAGGGAGCCACAGCTGCAGAGAGCTCATAAGTGCAGTCAACATATCTTGTCCCGAAGACAGCATTTCACAGCGCTCATCCCCATCCTCTGGCTCTTCCATTCTTCCCACCTCTCTGTCGATCTCTGTGTACAGAGAGTACCCAGATTATGTTAGGAATATACGCAAGATGGATCCAGGGCTTATAGCCACCCTGAGTGTTTAGCTTCCTTCCTAAAATTGATCATGGAGAGCTGTGAATTGTTTGTTGTTGTTGTTATTGGCAGGTGTTTTGTATATGTGTGCTTGTGGGATAGTGTTCATGTGGGTACATGTGTGTATGTGGCTGTGTGTACATTCCGTATGTGACCATGCGCAATGAGGTCAGAGGCCAATTGTGGTGTTGTTTCTCAGGAGCAATCCATCTTGGTTTTTGTTTTTGAGAAAGTGTCTCTCATCAGCTCAAAGCTTACCACGTTGCCTAATGTGGGTGTTTGTGTTAGGGTTTGTACCCAGGGAATGGCACTATGAGAAGGTATGGCCCTGTTGGAGTAGGTGTGGCCTTGTTGGAGTATATGTGTCACTGTGGGTGTGGGCTTTAAGACCCTCATCCTAGGGCTGGAGAGATGGCTCAGTGGTTAAGAGCACTGCCTGTTCTTGTGAAGGTCCTGAGTTCAAATCCCAGCAACCACATGGTGACTTACAACCATCTGTAATGACATCTGACGCCCTCTATGGGTGTGTCTGAAGACAGCTACAGTGTACTTACATATAAATAATAACTAAATCTTTTTTTTTTTTTTTTTTAAAAAGACCCTCATCCTAGCTGCTTGGAAGGCAATATTCTGCTAGCAGTCTTCAGATGAAGATGTAGAACTCTCAGCTCCTCCTGCACCATTCCTGCCTGGATGCTGTCATGTTCCTGCCTTGATGATAATGGACTGAACCTCTGAACCTGTAAGCCAGCCCCAATTAAATGTTGTCCTTTATAAGACTTGCCTTGGTCATGGTGTCTGCTCACAGCAGTAAAACCCTGACTAAGATACCTAAGTTACCAGTTAGCCCTGGGCATTACATGTTTCTGTCTCTTTGGTGATAAGATTGTAAACCTGTGGCTGTGCACCTGGATTTTTTATGTGGGTTCTGGGACTCAGTTCAGGTTATACTGCTTTCATGGCACTCGCTTTACCTACTGAGCGGTCTCCCTATTCCCTACAAAACTTGTTTTGGTTTATTCTTTTTTAGATTTGCTTTGTGTCTAAATATTTTGCATGCATGTATGTATGTATGTATGTATGTATGTATGTATGTGCAATATGTGCATGACTGTTATCTTTGAAGGTTAGAAGATAATATCAAATCTCATGAAACTTGAATTATGGATGGTTGTGAGCCACCATGTAGGTGCTGGGGACTGATCCCAGGTCCTCTACAGGAGCAACAAGTGCTTTTAACCACTGAGCCAACTCTCTAGCCCTGGTGTTTGGTTTTTAATTAATTAAGATGAAGTGATGGCTTCTAAGTCCCTTACACTACAGAATGACTTGAAGGAGAAGAGGGAGAGGAAAGATGTTGATCTTTTATTGTTATACTTATCAGTATTAAGTTATTTTGGGCTGGAGAGATGGTTCAGAGGTTAAGAGCACTGACTGCTCTTCCGAAGGTCCTGAGTTCAAATTCCAGCAACCACATGGTGGCTCACAACCATCTATGAGATCTGATGCCCTTTTCTAGGGTGTCTGAAGACAGCTACAGTGTACTTACATATAATAAATAATTAAATCTTTAAAAATTATTTCCAATTGTGAGTGTGTGTGTGTGTGTGTGTGTGTGTGTACTTGTCTACTTGGGCACAGCATGCCGCGGTAAGTGTGGAGGCCAGAGGACAACCTTGTTTGAGGTAGCTGCTGCCTGGCTTTATGTGGGAATTTGAACTCAAGTCCTCATGCTTTGGGGGCAAATGCTTTTGCCCACCAGGTCACCTTCCCAGCCCCCATACCGAGATTTTAAGTGGGTAAACTGGACAGCCAGCTTCCCAAATGGCTGCTGTGTTGTTCTAGAAAGTAATAGTCCCAAGTGGGTAGACAGTGATAATGGTTTGGACACAGCAAAAAAGAAGTAAGACAGTTTCTTCCAAGCTTTTTCTAACTGTCCAAGGCAATTTAATTTAGAGGCTTTTGAATTCAAAATGGCTAAGAAAAAAATAATACATTCATGTAAGTAAAAATACAATTGTTGTATTTTACCTAATATTATACCTAACGTAAACATTATACCTAAGTAAATATTCTTATGCTATAAATTATAGGCTTTCATAGATTTTTTAAACTAAGTGTTTAATTAAATTCATCCATCTATCCATTCCACAAATGGTCCATAGGATGTGCCTAGCACTCTGCTAGAAACAAATATGATTAAGATCACAGTCCACATTAGCAAAGGCACATAAGCTAGCCAGAGAGACACACATTATCAGAGATTTAGAGAGTGGTGTGGCACTTAATACACAGTAAAGAGGTATGCAGGGTTATGAAAAGAGAAACACGGAGCAAGGAGAACAGGAGATGATAGAAAAAATCAAGGGTAGGGAAGCTTCTAGAATTCTATGCTGGCACCTGAGGAGGACGGCAACAAGCCTGGGGCCTCTATAAATCTCATAGTCAGTAAACGGTTTACTTCTCACTTTTTTCATTTGGCTAACCCCAAAGGCTGTGAATCCCAGGCTTAGGGACTATTATTAGAAAAAAGTGGACAAGACTGGGTGGGGGTGGGGCGCTTGCATATTTCTATGGAAATGAAGAAAGTGGGAGAATGACCTGGAGCATCCTTAGAGCAGAGGGAAATGTGTGAGAGCTCGGGGATGTTTGTAGTGTGTAGCTGGAATGGGGTGAATTTAATGCCCATGACATCAGCAAACAAATATCCCCCTCCACAGTAGCGTGAAACTGGGTTCTTCAGTCTCAGAATAAAGATTCCTACCGTTCCTCACATACTTGTGGCAGACTCATGTCTTAAAGGTAAGGTCAGTTTTGGGAGACTTGTACCCATAGTCCCTGGCTTCACTGATTCTGTTCCCAATTATCCCTTCAGCCTCCAGAAGGTGAAAGCCAACCTTACCACCTGGAAGGGTCAAATGGAGTGGAATTTTTAGATGCAAGCAGACCCAGATACATCAATTTGCTCTCCTGTAAACGGTGGAATCCTTCGCTGGGTTGAGAAGACCTGGTTTTCCAGGGCCCAGTAGGTAGCACAGTACAGATTTGTTTCACTAGATTTAATATTTGGAACTCATCTCTCTGCCCCCTCCCTCCCTCCCTCCCTCTCCTGCCCCACCTTTCCTTCCCTCTCTGCATCTCTTTCTCCTCTCCACTTCTCTCCTCTCCCCTCTCCCCCTCTTCCCCTCTCCCCTCTCTGGTTCACCTCTGCTCCTTCTCACCTGATTCAGCTTCCTCTTCTGTAAAAGCAGGTGAAGTGGGGAAAGTTACCTTACAAACTATGAGAACGATAGCGAAAGAATTTGAAAAAAGGCCGTTAAGTGGGATATTTTTAACACACTTTGAGGAATATAGGACATAGATATCAATTGGTACACACATCATATAACTAAACACGCCATTTCCTCCTTCAAAATGCTTATTAAAATTCTTTGAAACTCAATGCTCATGAAAATTCACCTTACCACTGTTTCAACTACTCTGAACCCCGGAACTCATCGCATTTCCCTCAGACAACCCTTTCGGAGATACCAGTTTATAAAGACGACTATTTAACAGAAATTACTTTTTCCTAAGTAGAAACAAACTTTGGCTTTAATTTTTAACTTTTACACCAACAGTTCCTTTCAACCTTTAGATTGTTTGCTTGATAGGTCTTTTTAAAATCAGCATATTTCCGGGCTGGATCTGTAGTTACCATCACCTACAGGGCAGAGTTCAACTAAAAGTACAATTCCACAATTCCACAATTCCACAATTCCAGGGGATCCGACTCCCTCTTCTGGCGTCTGTGGGCATTGCATTACGCGGTGCACTTGCACACAAGTAAGCAAAACATACTTAAATACACGGTATTTATGGGAACTATTACTAACCTGCATCGTCCTGCTTCTGTAACCTGAAGGCTTTCTGCTCCTCGGTCAAGCAGAGAAGCCATGGTACTATACCTGTGTCTCATTTTTGTTAAAAGTTTATATCCTGTCATGCTTGCCAACAGCGACCGCGTTAATGGAAGTATGGAACCTGTGGTTTCTTCCCCCTTTATAAACCCGTCTTTAACGGTCGAGGCCATCTCTTTACACTTGTAGTGAGTGCGTGCCCTCGGCCGGGTCTGTGCAAATTTCAAATTCATAAAGAGCGCGTCCCAGTCTCTTTTTGAACGGTTCGGCTATAATACTACCACCACCACAATTTATACTCAACACTGAACAAATTTTGTGAGACTCTTCAAGACTGAAAAGTAACTAGAGGGTAAGGTTTAAGTACCTCTCAGTCCATAAAGTATTTTCTGCAGTAGCGGTGTCATTGCAAGACACTTGCATCTCTGTCTGCCCCCTCCCTCGAAGCAGAAGGGTCAAAGACAGGTGCTAAACTGGTAGCCAAGGCAGCCGGAGCTTCAGATGAGAGTTGGACGTGGCAGAATATGAATTTTCAGGAGAAAAAGGACGCCCCAGAGCAAAAGAGCGGGAAGAAAGTGATTAAGAAGCCCATCTGTAGCCTTAAAAATGTGTCCACTGTCACGGAGCTTTGGGGCCATTTTTGTTAATCGGCTGATATTCTAGCGAAAGGAAGGTATCTTGGACGTTTGTTTAACTTAAAAGTCTCCGGGCTAGGAGAGCTACAGCAGATCCAAGGTTGTATATCCACCTGCAGCTCCCCTAGCCCCGGGCTGGCTAACCTTAAGCCCAAACCACCCGAGAAGGTGCAATTGGTGGCCCCTCTAGTACTCCTCGCCAAACTCTATGGTTGCGGCGCACGCGCAAAAGCCTTCCCGTCGCACAAAGGCCACGGAGAGAAGGTCCTGCGCCTGCGCTCTGCCGCTCTCGGCCGAGAACGCCCTCCTCTCCCCCTCCCGGCCAAATGAACGCCTGCGCCCTGAAGACTTGCGGGACTTTTATCGCACAGGCGGTGGCGGTGACGTGATGGCTGAGGAGGAGGGCGTGAAGGAACGACGGAAGCCGAGAGGGACCCGGGGCGGAAGGGGACCCGGGCCAGGCTTGTGTTCGGTTCCTTGGCGGGGCTGGGGTTCCGATGTGGTCCCCGGAGCGGGAGGCCCAGGCCCCGACCGGGGGAGACCCGGCGGGCCTCCTGCCGCCCGAGTGGGAGGAAGATGAGGAGCGCATGTCTTTTCTGTTCTCCGCCTTTAAGAGGAGTCGCGAGGTGAACAGCACCGACTGGGACAGCAAGATGGGCTTCTGGGCTCCGTTGGTGCTGAGCCACAGCCGCCGCCAAGGAGTGGTGCGCCTGCGACTGCGGGACTTGCAGGAGGCCTTCCAGCGCAAGGGCAGTGTCCCGCTGGGGCTGGCTACGGTGCTGCAGGACCTGCTGCGGTGAGGACCGAGGCCGAGAGGGCCAGGCGGGGGGCGGCTCCCCAGGGCTGACATCAGACCTGCCCCTTGACAGCGACTAGGGTTTGTTCAGTGGGTGGAGGAGGAGGAGGAAGAAGACGAGGAGGCTGCTCCACGGATGGATGTCTGGACTCAGAGAGAAAGAGGGGCTGGGATGGTTGGAGTGACTGGGATAGGCGGAATGGTCCAGACGAGACCCATCCTTGCAGAGGTGTCAGTGGGACACTTGAACTGGGATCCTGCTATGCAGTTATTTCCACAGGACCTCCAGATTTGAATTACCTCTACAGCAGATCTCTGCGATGAGTACTTTGAACTAAGAAAGGACAGAGCTAAGGAGAGAGTACTTGTGGGATTATAGACATCTTGCCAGGAGAACTCTGGTACAAGTCGTGCAAGTAGCCTTTCCTGGTATGTCCCGGACTGAGATCATTTGGACCAGAGAGGAGAGTTTAACTGTGTAGCTGGGGGCCTCTGAAGGGGCTTTAGGTGATAAATGTGTGTGATAGGTACAGTGTTCAGGTTGTGCTTGAAGAGGTGGCATATCTGATAGCTGACTGGTACTTCATGGTTTCAGATACTGTCAAACTCCACTCTCTGGCCTTTTTAATAGTCCAGGGCAAGATAATGCAGTTATCCTCATTAAAAATAAACAGAATCTTAAGGAGCTCAAGAAACCTATTCCAGGTTACACAGCTAGAGTAACCCCAGGGCTGGATCCTTCCTTTGAATTCAAAATCACTTGTATTTCACACTGTACGTGTTATGCCCAGCCCAGCCTAGCTCCGTGTCTCTTTCTATGAACAAAGAGAAAGCCAAGGGTCTTGTGTTTGTTTTAGGGTAATGCTTTCTCATTAAATGGTCACCCTTCTTTACTTCTGTTCTCAATACCTTTCATTGCCCGACCTTTGACCTAAGAAACCGTCCTGAAATTCTCTGAGAAAGTGTCCTTTGGAAAACGTTTTACCTGATGCCCAAGGTGGAAAACAGTTAAGTCAGCAAGGGACAAAACCAAAATGGGCCTCCTGATAAAGGACAGACGTGGAGCATGTCCATATCCAGAGACCTTTAACACCTTGACCTCCTCTGGCTCCTGATCCTTGAAACATCCTGGTGCTTGTCCAGATTTGATATCCACACATCTACAGCGTTGCTCAAGGGCCACGCCGTTGTGAAGATCCTGGCTTTACTATTTTCTATGCTGTAGCCTGCATAGGATACAGGTGCCACCTATAAGCCTTAGTTTGATCAATTATCAAATCACAGTAACATTATATATAGGTCAGTTGTGAAAACTTGAAGATCTTTATTCAGTCCTTAACAGTAATTTCCCATGGCAGGTATTTAGTAGACTTGGCTGCTGTTGTTACTACCACCAGGAAATACATCTCACTTCCAGCCTAGCTTAGAGACAGCATAAAACCCCAATCTGTGTAGCTTTTGGCCTTCTTCCTCAGGTCTGCATAACGCACAGGGATTTTTCATCTGATTGTTCCCAGGCCTGTTGGTAGAAGAAAATCTCCACATAGGTCCAGTGAAGCCTTTTGTGCCTCTGTTGCCTTAGTGGGACATTTGCATTTTTTGAGGCCAGACAAACCGGGTGCCATCTGGCCTTTTTTGCCTTTTTAGATCTTCAGTCGCCTCTTTAGTTAACGTGATGGTGATACCATCTATTGCGCAAAGTGGTTAGGAGGCTGAACACTGGAGTGCAGGTGACACTGCCACTAGTAGCTGCTACAGAATAGACAGGTGATGGTGATGATGGTGATGATATAATGCCTCTGAGGGTAAAGGGGTAAGCAGGGTCCAGGACAGGCTGTCTGTGCATTACACATCCCTACATGCCATGCTCTCTCTCTCTCTCTCTCTCTCTCTCTCTCTCTCTCTCTCTCTCTCTGCAGCCGAGGCGAGCTGCAGCGAGAGTCAGACTTCATGGCCAGTGTGGACAGCAGCTGGATCTCCTGGGGGGTCGGCGTCTTTCTGCTGAAGCCTCTCAAGTGGACTCTTTCTAACATGCTGGGGGATCACAAAGTTCCAGCGGAGGAGGTGCTGGTGGCTATGGAGCTGCTGAAGGTGGGTGTGCAGAAGGGGGCCAGGGTGTCATCAGGTGTGACAGGGTCACCACAAGGTTCTTGGGAAAATACTCTCTTTGCCAAGTGATGGGGCTAATGACCGAGCCTTCATGACGTCTTTTAAAGCTCTGAACTTTGTAGGGTTATATATTCCTTGGGTTATTTTTACATTTCCAGGGTGAGCTTTGCCTAGGAATTGTTGGTGACAGCTGATTACTTCCGGACAGTTGGGGGCATTAATGCTTAGCTGCAGTGTAGGGTATATTCTACTGCCTCAGGCTTACCGGCAAGGAATTCCCAGAATTTATTATTGATTGATGTATTTATTATTGCACCTAGGGCCTTGTGTGCATTGGGCAAGTGCTCCAGCTCAGCCCTTCTTGCTAAGCTTTGGTTTCCTACCCTCTGATTACTCTTTGCCTTCCAACTTCCCAGTAGCTTGCCTCTCAGTGTACCCTCTCTTCTGCCCGGATGAGACCAGCAGGCACCGTCCCTTCTTTCTCTGCTACCCAGTCAGCTTCTTCACTTGCTACCTTTTCCTCTGAGCCCAGATCACGTGCTGTCTGCAGGGCAAATGTGATCTCAGAGTCATGAAACAGCTCTCTCGTACCACACAGGAATTGAGTGGAATTAATGTAGCCACCGGGAACCATAGTCACTTTCTAAAGCAGGCACTGTGACCAGTTTACTCCTGTGTCATAGAGAAGCAGGCCTAGAGCTCAACAGGCACAGTCGTGATTCTGTGACACTCCTGTTACTAAGCAAATACATCACATTATGTTTGGTGATACCTGATGTCAAATATGTTGCTGAGTCCTGTTTTCTCTTGTTGGGTAAAGAAGAAAAGGGTGTTTATAGGGAGGAACATGTCAAGAACTCTGATTTTCCTAAGGCTAGACAAAGGAATCAACCAGAGAGAAGAAAAACAAAACAAAATTGCCCATGATTTTGCTGTTTAAGACAAAAAGATACAAAGAAATTTCCTTTCTGTTGTCTCTTCCCTACTTTTGGGTGTGTCCCTTTCCCATTTCTACATGTGCATTTGTGCATGTCCAGATCTCACTTGTTAAATTTTTATTATGTGTACTGATTTATGGGTGGGGTAGGGACTGTTAATGCAAATGGAGGTCAGAGGTAGTTCTAATACAAATGGAGGTCAGAGGACCTCTTGTAGGGGTTGTTCTTTCCTTCCACCTTGTGGGTCCCAGAGACTGAACTCAGTCAGCTCTTCAGCCTTGACCTGCTGAGTCATGCCATTGGCCCAGATAATTTTGCTTTCTCCAGTACTGAGGGTTGAACCTAGGACTTTGTGCATGCTAAGCAAACTTTGTGTCATCCTAAGAGCCCTTTAAACAACTGTTACACCAAGTTTTGTTCTACAAAGTTTGCCATGAAATTGTAACAACCTTTATACATAGTTACTCTTCCTTTGCACAGCAGCTCAGCTTGACTTCATGACTTCATCTGGGGTTGTGATTGCCTTGGGCCTGCGCCAGCCTTTTCTTTTCCTCAGCCACTGTCTTCAGCTGACTTCTCTGAAGTCATTGCTGAAAAACCCTGCTTTGAGCTTCCTGTCCCAATTCATTGAAAATAGTAAATTATGCTGCTTGGTGGTGGCTCACACAATCCCAGCACTCGGGAGGCAGAGGCAGGTGCTTCTTTAAGTTTCAGGTCAGCCTGGTCTACAGGGAGAGTTCCAGGACAGCCAGGGCTATACAGAGAAGCCCTGTCTGAACAAAACAAACAAACAAACAAAAGGAGAATTATGATTCTAGAATTTAGAATGTACCCCCTCCCATATTCTACCTCCTATGTCATCTCTTGTTCCATGTTCTAGGGTCCTCCTCTTTTTTTTTTTTTTCTCCTTTTTTCTTTTTTAGGACTCTGCTGTTGTTAACAGAGGCTTCTCAGCTACATTCAGTAAAGTGGCTTTCTACACCATCATTGGATTCATGACTTCTTTTTCTGTTGTGTTCACAAAGCCTCCAAGCATAGCACCACAGATCCAGAGTTCTTCATTTATATGCATTCTTGATAAGGCCATTGTGGGAATTTTGACTATTCTAATTTCTTTGCAGTATTTTCAGTCTTGATCGCAGGCTTTAGGTCGGCAGGCTAGAATGCACCAAAGCAGTGCACAGCATCCCCCAGCATCCAAACTGCCTTTTCCTGTAGCACTGCGGGCATCTCCTGCTGTCCTTTCCTTCTCTTCCATGTCCCATGTCACCCCCAGCGCAGCCAGCTGTCTGAAAGCCCTGCCTGCTCCTCATCTGGCTTGGCCTTTAGATTCACATGTTGCGAGACCTAATTGTTCAGTGGTTTCTTGGATTTTTTTCCCAATAAACTTTGTTGTCTTCTCCTTTCAAAAGTATGGTGATGCTTTTGGGGTCAGTGTCCTTTTAGATCTTCCTTTATTATAAAGATTTCTTATTTGTGTTTGTTTGAGTACAGATGTGCACACCACAGCACACGGGTCCTTCGAGAGGCTAACTGCTCGGGAGCTGGGTCTCTGCTCCCACCTTGTTTTGAGGCAGTTTCTCTTGTTTCTGCTGCTGCACTTCATATAAACCAGTTTCCAGGGGATTCTGCTGTCTTTACACCCCCATTCAGACATGAGATTACAGAGGATTGCTACTACATCCTTCCTTTTACAGCTTTCCTAAGGCCTAAGGGAGGCTCCTCCTCTTTAAACTTAGCACTGCAGCAGTCACGCCCTAAAGCTGATCTTTCAGTTGTTACTAAAAGCCGGAGCTGTGCCTGCTACAACCTGGGGACCAGCTTTTGGCTCATGTAAAGTCTCTCCATAGCATCTTCAGTAAGCCTGCCCATGAGTCTCTGGTAAACAGAGGGACAGTAGGCTGGCTGCTAGAAATTTTATTTTCTGTCAGTAGAACATATGTGTCCTAAAATCCACATTTTGACCTCTTGATGTATGAATAGAGTATAGAGAGTTTACCTTTGGTCAAACCGGATGCCTTCAGCAGTTTCCAGTTTGTGTTTAGTTTTCTCTACCCTGAACTGTGATGACAGCTTTCCTTCCAACCTTTTTTCATTGCATAAAGAATGCTGCTGCCAGTGTGTCTCCATCTGCAGACACTGGCAACCTGACCAGTTTCTTCAGGATTGCCACAGGTTTAGACTTCCTGAGATGTGCAATTACAGTATCAACAGCCAGCATCCAGTCTCTCCACTTTTCACAGATTAGCACCTTTGCTGATCTCCATGAATACCTTGGCAGGAAGGAGAGCACGCCATGTCAGTCACGGTGGCGTTGGTCGTGCTGGCCCAGCCATGGTTTGTCACACACACACACACACACACACACACACACACACACACACACACACGGAGGTGGCAGGCATCTGGGATAAGGTAGTTCTAACGCTTCCACCTTTGAGTCAGTTGGCTCTGTAACCATCACATTACCCTTGGTACATGGGACTCCGGCTGTCCACCCTCAGTGTTCTTCACTTTGGCCCCACTGTGATGGCTTTAGCATTAATGCCTTATACCTTCAGCATTAAGGCTCAGGCAAGTGCTCCAGATGTCACAAGTCTGGCACAAGCCTAAGTGAGATGAGATCAAGTGCCCCAGATGCCTGTCTTATCTGGGAGAGGACCATGGGAAGTTGAAGCATTTCTGAGGGTGTGCTATACACACAGTATGGCAGGCCATCAGAGGCAAGGGATAAAACACAAACACATTTTTCTTCTTGGTTTTTCAAGACAGGTTTTCTCTTCATAGCTCTGCCTCTGCCTGCCTCCCTAGTGCTGGGATCTAAGGCGTGCTCCACCACTGCCTAGCGCAGGTTTTTCTTACTAGCCTACTGTTCTTTCAATTTTGTTTTTAATAGTGTTGTTTGATGTATAGCTTTTTTGTTATTGAGATAGATAGATAGATAGATAGATAGATAGATAGATAGATAGATATGTATCTGTCAGAGGGCATCTTTTGAGAGTTGATTTTCTCTGTGCACCTTGTTTTGAGGCAGGATCCTTTTGTTTCTGCCCTGCTGTGAAATCCATGCAGCTGTCCTATGTCCATTATCCCGCTCTGTACTGGAAGGCTGGGGTTGCAGATGCTTGCCATCAGACCTGGCTTTGGCCTGTGATCCTGACTGTCACCGCGCTTGCACTCAACCACTTGAACCTGCTGAGCCATCTCTCCAGGCACATTTAATTTTCTTTTTAGTGTTACTACTAACTGGAAAAGACTCCATGTTTACTAGTTTATTGTCTGGCTGTCCTATCAAAAGGAATTCCATGAACTTGAGGACCCTAGGAGATGTCTAGTATGTAGTAGTCAAGAAATGTTTGTTGAATGAGTGAATATACATGTGCATGTATACACATCTACTCCATTGTTTTTCTAGAAATAAAATTGCTCCTTGCTTATCTTTCCACTTGAATATGTTGGGAGCATCTTTCTGGGTCCTATGTATATGGTATAAATCTGGTTTAACTTTTTTGACAGCTGTACAGTAATCTGTAGATCTATCTGTCACCATTTACGTAGGCATTCCCACAAGTGGACTTTAAGCCATTACAGTTTCTCCTGCTTCTCCATCCTTGCTAGGATGGGAGGCATGTGGTATCAGGTATATTCTGCAATCACTCTCTACCTTATATTTCCAAGATGGGTATATAATTCAGCTAGACTGGCTGACTGACAGGACCCAGTACTCCGCCCATCTCTGCTTCCTAGCTCTGGAATTTTAAGTGCTAACCTCTGCCCATGGCTTCTTATATGAGTGCTATGGATTCAAACCCAGGTCCATACTTAACCAACTGAGCTATCCCACTGGCCCCTAACTGGGCAATTAGTTTTGTTAAAAATGTGAAAGGCACAGAACTACACAGATGCACAGAGAGAGAGAGAGTTCGAGGCCAGCCTGGTCTACAAAGTGAGTTCCAGGACAGCCAGGGCTATACAGAGAAACCCTGTCTCAAAAAAAACAAACAAGCAAACAAACCCCCTGAATTCCCGTGTCGGAGGGAGAGTGGCGCAGTTCTTTGGCACTTCTGCTTCTTACTATTCTCACTAGTGCAGCCTGCCTAGTCCTCCTGTCTATCACATGTTTTTCCTCTCAACTATTTATACAGCCATGATAGCACTCACATCTGCAGGTTCACATAAATGGAGATGCCAGAATGGGAAGGGGATTTAGCATCCTCTTCTCAGTTTGTGTTCAAGAAGCTGAGGATCTGGGAGACTGGCAGGTGCAGCAGGGTCATGCATGGGCTCAGCTGGAAGTGAGCTTTGGCTTTAGATCACAGCAGGTTCCACTCTGCCCTCTGTCTTATTCCTCCTGTAAGGAGCCTCAGGCCAGGCAGGCATGGCCATATGCAGCCCCAGGTCGACAAGCATGCATGGAGCTACTGCCACTTTGTGCATCTTATTTCATGCAGCTATCGCTGTCTCCAAATTTTAAGTATACAGATCCATCTCTCTCTCTCTCTCTCTCTCTCTCTCTCTCTCTCTCTCTTTTTCTCTCTCTCTCTGTAGTAAGTACACATATTCATGTATTTGTGCATATGTATATGCATGTGTGTGGAGGCCAGAGATTAACACTGGATATCTTCCTCGATTGTTCTCCACCTATATATTTTTTACACTTATTTATTTGGGGGGGGGGAGAGAGAGAGAGAGAGAGAGAGAGAGAGAGAGTGTGTATACTGTGGTTTGCCTATAGGGTCAGTCTGTGTGAGTCAGTTCTCCCTGTCCACCATGAGTCCCAGTTATCAGGCATGGGGCAAGTACCCTCACCTGCTCAGTCATCTTAGGCCCCACCTTAGTTTTTGAGGCAGTCTTTCACTGAATATGGAGTTCACTGTTTGGCTAGGCTAACTAGCCAATGGGCTCTCGGTATCTGCCTGTCTTGGCCACACCAGTGCTAGGTTACAGATACATGCTGCCTGGCTTTTACCTGCGTTCTAGGCACTCAAACTCAAGTCTTCTATGTGCCAGCAGGCACTTTGCCAACTGAGCCATCTCCCTCTGCCACCTTATAAGCTGCCACTTTGGATGGGTCAGTACTCTGCAGGTCTTAATGCTATGGGCTCCTGGCTCTGAAGCTCAGGGTCAAAGCTTATGCATCCTGTTGCTGTGGTAACCAGGGCCTTGAATCTCTGCCTTCCGTGCAGGAGAAGGCCGAGGAGGTGTATCGCCTGTACCAGAACTCGCCCCTCTCCTCCCACCCTGTGGTGGCCCTGTCAGAGCTGAGTGCTCTGTGTGCCAACTCCTGCCCGGACGAGAGGACCTTCTACCTCGTGCTGCTGCAGCTGCAGAAGGAGAAGAGAGTCACTGTCTTGGAGCAGAATGGAGAGAAGGTATGCAAGCATGCCTGTCCGTGTGTGTGTGTGTGTGTGTGTGTGTGTGTGTGTGTGTGTGTGTTTCTCATGGACGCACAGTGACCTGGTCTGCACTCATATGCCCAGGCCTGGTTGTGGATTTCTCAGCTTGTGTGGTAGGGACAGCAGTAATTTGTCCCTGTCCCCCAGATTGTGAAGTTTGCCAGGGGACCACATGCCAAGGTGTCTCCTGTCAACGACGTGGATGTTGGTGTCTACCAGCTGATGCAGAGTGAACAGCTCCTCTCTCGAAAGGTTGAGTCTTTATCCCAAGAGTCTGAAAGGTAATCTCCTTCCCTATTGGCTGACTCTGGAGCCCCAGTGTGAGTGAATCTTTAAAACAAAAAAACAAAACCCAAAACAAAAAACAACACACAAACCCCACTAGGAGTATATCTGCATTTTCAGTGTGCTTATCTAGTATGCCTGAAGCCATGGATTTGCCCCCCACATTGCAAAAAACAAAGTTACTTATTAGTTATATAGTTCCTAGGTAGTCCATACAGAAAACTCAGAAAGCACAAAGTAAAGGAGAAAATTGACTGGTGATTACAATTGTTAACATATTATTAATGTTCTTCTGAGGCCTGGTGTCCTACTGGTGAGGAGATTGTAAGGTGGTCTGTGCCATCATAGGGTCTGTTTAAGGATCTCTTGCATTTTCCTTTGGGTTCTTCTACAGGAATCCTTGGTAGGAGCCACAGATACTTCCCTGTGTGGTAGACAAGCATACTGAAGTAGAGTTCTTTACTCCATCCATCTCTCAAAGAAGCACACGAGTGTTAGCAGGCTCAAACCATAGCCAAGGTCTTCAGTGTACGGATCAATCCCATGTCTTTAGAGAAAGATGTGTGTGTCATTCAGGATTGATCATTTTGCCTTGCCACATATAGATGCTGAAGCCCCTGTTGAGGCTTGCTTCTAGAGACTGCCAGTAGATAGTTGGCTATCGCTGTGGCTTGAGAGAATGGTTGACCTTCAGGGCTGAAGCTGCTCTCACTAAGTGCTCTGAAGCATTCTTTGAGACCCTGCCTTAGTCCAGCCTCTTCATCTGTTCTTCATTGCACAGGTGCAAAGAGGAAGCCCGCCGGGCATGCCGAGCAGGAAAGAAGCAGCTGGTAGGTTCTCTTTCCTGCAGCCTTGGAATGGCATCCCCAGCTGCCAGGGACAGGGGCCCAGAGGTTCAGAGAACAGCCTGGTTGGGGTTCAGGGAGCAACATCTACAGGTGGCTCAGGCACCACAGCTTACTTTATACAGAGAAGGCCTGGAATGTTCTTGTGGTTTGAATCAGGCTGCCTTGCTTCTGCTCTGTGGCCTACCATGTCTCACCCCGATCTGTTTTCATATCCGCCAGGCACTGAGGTCTCTCAAGGCCAAGCAGAGGACAGAGAAACGCATTGAAGCCCTGCATGCCAAGCTGGACACTGTTCAAGGCATCCTGGATCGCATCTATGCCTCCCAGACAGACCAGATGGTAGCCACGCCCCTCCGTGCCCTCTGGTCCCAGTCTCCCACACTGCAGCTCCCTCCCTTGTGGCCCGCTGTTTCTGGAAGTCCTGGGTTCTTCCAGGGTGTGGCTGGGTTCTCTTTCTTGTTGGGAAGTTTAACTTCTCTGGGTATAAGGTGAATTGACTTTGGGTGGCCAATGCCGGAAGCCAGCTTTGGAGATGAAGCAAGGTGTTATTTTGACAAATGTTGCACAGATAATTTGGCCTTCTCTTTAGGTTTTTAATGCCTACCAAGCTGGTGTGGGAGCCTTGAAACTCTCCATGAAGGATGTCACAGTGGAGAAAGCAGAGAGCCTTGTGGATCAGATCCAGGAGGTACAGGGGCCTGGGAGGGTCCATGAGAAAGGAGTTGTAGAGCCTGTGGTTGACTTACTTCAAGCCTCTTTTCCAAACTTGACTCAGCCTTGTACCTGAAAGGAACCATTCCTTGACTATCAGATCTCTGTAACCCTGGACATTTCCCTTAAAGGCTTTTAGCTGTCCAGAGCCACAGTTTCCTTCAGAGCTTTGTGTTTGTGTCTTACAGCTGTGTGACACGCAGGATGAAGTTTCTCAGACTCTGGCTGGCGGGGTAACCAATGGTTTAGGTGAGTTGGCAAGGAGACTCTTCCTTCCTTTCTGAGAGACCTCAGTCCCTGGGCCAGGACAGGTCTGGTCATGAACTTGGCCCCTCTCTGGGGCTCACCTGCATGGGTAGTTGGAGGGAATTAATGTTCTCTCCCTGACAGCTGTTCTGATGGTCCTCTGTACTCCATCTCCACACTGACAAAGCTTCTGACTAGCAGTTATCTCTTAGGGCAAAGGGAAGCATGGCCAGGTTCCTGGGGTCAGTGGATCCTACCCATCTGACAGCCCAGCTCTGCCTAGAGAGAGCATCTCCCTGAGGGTACCCTCTGCCTCATGACTCATGTGACTGCTGGCCTGCAAAGGTGCTGCTGGCCTGGGAAAGCCAAGTGTCCTAGGCACATAGGTTCATCTCCTTCCTGGGGTTAACTTAAGCGCCATCTCTCTCCCAGATTTTGACAGTGAGGAACTGGAGAAGGAGTTGGATATCCTCCTTCAGGACACCACCAAAGAACCTTTGGACCTGCTTGAAAACCCCCAGGAGACGACGCTTTATACCAACAGTGTGCCTAAGCCTAGGATCTTGGATGCTGAACTTGAAGCTGAACTTGAGAAATTGTCCTTATCAGAAGGAGGTACAGAGTTGTTTTTCCTATCCTAGACGTGTGACTGGCTGACAGAGGAGGTAGGCATAGAACTGGCAGGTTCTGTCCTAAGAACTCAGGTTGCCTGCATCCTAAAACCCTACAAGGGAGAGGTGGTTATGTACATGGAGAAGCAGATGTTCAAGCTTTGAGATGCTTTGGTTGTAGGACTTTCTGTTGAATGTTATCTTTTCTTCTCACAGGTTTGATCCCAAGCAGTAAATCTCCAAAAAGGCAATTGGAGCCAACTCTCTAAAGCCATTGCAGGAACTCAAGTGAAGGACCCTCATGTATCAGAGAGGCAGCCTTGCGCGTGTACATAGTTATTTAATGAGAAACACTGAGAAGTCATTGGAAGAGGAGGGAAGAACCACTTGGATGTATCTGGATGCTGCTGCTCACGCCAAGACAGATACAGCTTCTGGAAGCCATGCTGTGGAGGTGTGCTCCCAGTGATGTCATGGACCTACCTTCTCGTCTTTATAGTGCCACAATTTATACAGTTCTGTGTTTTGACCCGTCGTCTTCATAGCCTGCAGTTCTTGCCATTGGCTCCGTTAGGTTTGTCTTCACCCACCAGCTTCATTCCAGCCAGTGAAGGTGAAAGGTTTGCAGCTGTGCCCATCTAAGCCAGCCCTCTCTTCCACTCGTGAGGTCTTTAAGCTGCTCCCCTAGCCTGTGCTTTATGGGGATGGGAGTCAGACAAGTGTTATTCAGAGAGGCCCAACAGCCGAGTGTCTGGAGAAACACTGTCCGCAAGACGTTCTCTACACTCTTCATCACAGACTCTGGGTATTCGAGGCTCTGAATGGTTCAGGGTCACGGCAGTTTCCAGGGTGTCTTATGTGATTGGGGCCCACAACCACTTCCATCTTAGAAGCAGATCTGCTGATGGAGTGGGGAAAGGGTTAATCTGTCTTTTGAATGTGAGCATGAGAAACACAAACTCTAAGCCCCTGGGTGTGAAAGAAGCTGGGTTCATGATTTGGCCCCATTATAAATGATGTGTTTTCTGGAGCAAGCCACACGGCACCACATCACCCTCAACTGGCAGGCTCCCTCCCTGTTAGGATCTGGAAAGCATCTTATGGGAGTATCTATCACTCAGGGCAGGGGGCCTGAGCCAGGATGTGCAGTAGAAGGAGGTGATACTGGCCTGCTGCATCTGCTGTGTGCTGCCTCCTGCCGGTCTGCACATCTGTGCCTCCATGAACTGTAGGACAGGCAGAAGAAGATCTGAATGCTCTGGGGGCAGCATGGAGAAGAGACATGACAGCCACACTGCCAGTCTGCTGCCCAGGGACAGTGGCTGCCTGGACCTCTTTGCACTGCCCCTCCTGCTTGAGGTGACATGAGCAGAGGGGAGAACTTTGCCTCAGGCCAGGAACACGAATCACTGTTCAGTGAGTCTCTCCCACTCGGCTTTGGCAATGGAAATAACTGGGGGTGAAGAAAAACAATCACTATTTTTTTCTTTTTTAATCTGGTAAATAATTAAAAGAGAAAAACACCAGGTTTTGTTGTTGTCTATTCTTAGCTGGTGTCAAGTTTTTCTTTTTCTTTTCATTTGTTTGTTTATTTGAGCTAGGGTCTCATCTAGCTGAGACTGGCCTTGAATTCTTTTTTGTTTGTTTGTTTTGTTTTTTTGAAACAAGAGTTTCTCTGTGTAGCCCCTGGCTGTCCTGGAACTCACTCTGTAGGCCAGGCTGGCCTTGAACTCAGAAATTCACTTGCCTCTGCCTCCCGAGTGCTGGGATTAAAGGCGTGTGCCACTGCTGCCTGACTCAAAAGATGTGTATCCCAGGCTGGCCTTGAACTCCAGATCCTCCTGCCTCTGCTTCTTTTGGCAAATCCTACCAGCCTGCACCACTAGAACTGGTTTGAATTCTTTTTTTTTTTTTTTTTTTTAGATATTTATTTACATTTCAAATATTGTCCCCTTTCCTGGTTTTCCCTCTGAAACCCCCCCTACCACCGGCCTGAAAGCTCCCTCCCCCTCTTGAATTCTTGATCCTCTGGCTTTTCCACTTAAGAGCTGAGATGGCAACTGTGTAGCACTGTACACGGCAGGTTGTATCACTGTATCAATGTCTTGTTCTTTCTTGTTTTCAAAAGTCCAACATGTATCCACACTTGGAGTCTTTTTCTGCCCGGGGTCTCTGAAAAACGAGTAGCAGGACAACAGCCTGGGCTGCAGGGACTCCTGCTGAAGTGTGCTCTCCCTCCAGTCGTGGGCTGTGCTATTGGCTGTACTGTTGTCTCCCAGGTTTACTCCAGCCTGAGAGTGGACCCTGCTCCTGTGATAGCTCCACCCCGTAGCTTAGCACCAGCGATTTCTCTGCCCACTCTGCACGCTATCTCCTGTGCCTGTGGAGGAAGGAGGCGTTGAAGCTGAGAGCAGTCAGCAGGCCAAGTCTGCTTCACTGAGTGCAGCTCCCATGGAGCTAGCTTGTGAACCAGCCAGGTATAAGGAGCATTAGCCAAGAAGCCTCAGGAGCAGGTCTATACTATTTAAGAATTTAAGAACCAGGCAGTGGTGGCCACGCACACCTTTATTCCCAGCTCTTGAGAGGCAGGTGGGGTTTTTGAGTTTGAGGCCAGCCTGGTCTAAAAGAGTTCAAGGACAGCCAGAGCTACACAGAGAAACCCTGTCTGGAAACAAACAATTTAAGAGAAGCAGCCTCAGAAGAACCTACAGGCCCAGGGTGGGTTTGGAAGGCTGGCACTGATTGCTAAGGGATTTAGAGAGGTAGGGTGGAGGGCTGAGGGATGTGTCAGATGGGGACCACCGGAAGGGCCTAGGTTTGGTGAACCCCTCCCCCAGTTTTGCATTTGCACTTTGTCTCTTGCTGTCTGAGCTACTGAGCAGCCCTCAGCCAGCACCTGCCGCAGAGCACTGAGACATAGTTAAGCTGCTGTCCCCCTCATTGCTAGTTCTGCCCTGCTCCCGGGCTGTGGCGTCTACCCACCCTGTGCCACGGAGACCACTTCCAATGTCCAGTGGACTTAGTTTTCAATCCTATAGTCTGTGACTTAGCAAAGCCTTCCAGGCTTTTGTCTCCTTCCTGGGCTGTGGTAAAAAAATAGAAAATTTCAGCCACAGTGTCCCATTAAAGCAGCATGTCCTACCTGGACAGGAGCCTTAGGCTTCACCTCCACCCTGAAGTGGGGTGAAACTAGAACAAGACAAGAGGGCAAAGAGACTCTGCTGACATTGGCTGTGTGGCACTGGCCAATTAGTCCCTGTGCTTCAATATATATATATGTCAATTAATCCCTGTGCTTCAATATATGTGTGTGTGTGTGTGTGTGTGTGTGTGTGAGAAGTGGGTATGTACACATGCATGCAGGTGCCCACTGAGGCTAGAAACATTTGATCTCCTGAAGCTGGAGTTCCAGAAAGTTGTGAGCCACCTGATATGGGTGCTGGTAACTGAACTCAGGACTTCTTCAAGAGCAGTACACACTTTCAACTGCTTGACACCACCCTAACTAACATTGTGTCAAGAATAAAGGAGCTGCTGGGCGGTGGTGGCCTTTAATCCCAGCACTTGAGAGGCAGAGGCAGGCAGATCTCTGAGTTCAAGAAATTCTGGTCTACAGAGTGAGTTCCAGGACAGCCAGAGCTACACAGAGAAACCCTGTCTTGAAAGAAAAAAAAAAAAACAAAAAAACCAAACCAAACCAAACCAAGAATAAAGGAGCTGAGCTAGAGAGTGGTACCCGGTGCCAGGAGAACAGTTCTGTTTATGAGTTCACTCAGTCCATGGCTGGCCTCAAATTGAATTTCCCACTGTCCTGTCTTCCTAAATGTTGGGATTACAGACAAGTAGTAAACACCACACCCTGTTTACTCTGGTCCTTTAAGAAGGCCTAGAACTCAGGCTAGGCTGGGGCTGTGGTCTCCTAGGAACTGAAGGATGACGACAACAAACCATCTGCCATTTTGATGACAGCTACAGAAGGCAGACAGGTAGAGCAGGGAATGGTGAATTTGGGGTTGACTTCTCTCTCCGGCCCCTCTCGCTTTCCCACTTTTACCCTTTCTCTACAGCTTTCCTGATTCCTGCTGTTGTGTTTTGAATATGAAGTGTCTCCCCACAGGTTCATATTTGAACACTCGTTGCCCAACTGACAGTACTAGTTTGACAGACTATGTAACCTATAGGACATAGAGTCTTCCAGGAGGAAATGGGTCATTAGGGGCGGGCCTTGTGGGTTTACAGACCAGTCCCACTTCCTGTTTTCTGTCTGCTCTCCAACAGTGACTGGCTTTCCATGCTTATTCTCCCTGCTTTCCCTGCCATGGGGGATGGATACCTTCTTAAAGTATAAACCGAAACAAACTGTCTGAGTTAGGGTTTTACTGCTATGAACAGACACCATGACCAAGGCAACTCTTAACAACATTTAATGGAGCTGGCTTACAGGTTCAGGGGTTCAATCCATTATCATCAACTCAAGAATGTGGCAACATCCAGGCAGGCAGGCATGCTTCAGGAGGAGCTGAGAGTCTACATCTTCATCTGAAGGCTGCTAGCAGAATACTGACTTCCAGGCAGCTAGGATGAGGGTCTTAAAGCCCACTCCCACAGTTACACACCTACTCCAACAAGGCCACACCTGTTCCAACAGGGCCACACCTTCTAACAGTGCTGCTCCCTGGGCTGAGCAGATACAAACCATCACATTCCACTCCCTGGCCCCATAGGCTTGTCCAAACATGAATCTATGCGGGCCATACCTAAACATAGCATAATGTAAAATACATTTAGTCCAACTTCCAAAGTCCTCATAGTCTTTAGCAGTCTCAATAATGTTAAAAGTTCAAAGTCTCTTCTGACAGTCATCCAGTCACTTAACTGTAATCCTTAAAGCAAGACAGGAAACCAGCTGGGCAAACTCCAAACTCTGCATCTCCATGTCTGATGTCAAAGCCATCTGTCAGATCTCCAACTACTTTTTTGTTTTTTGTTGACTGCAACAACTGTCTCCTTGCCTGGTTCGACTCCCTGTAGGCAGCTTTCCTCAGCAGATAGCCCATGGCTCTGGCATCTTGAGGTCTTCAAGGTAACTTCAATGTTAACAGCTTCTTGTTTCAATGTCTGGGATCCACACATGCTCTGGGCTCCTCCAAAGTGCTAGTATCACTTCTCCAGCTCTGCCCTCTGTAGCACTAAGCTCAGGTTGATCCATTCCCACTGCTGCTGTTGTTCTTGGTGATCATCCATGGTACTGGCATCTCCAATATCTCTGCTGCATCAAAGCTTCACCAATAGCCTCTTATAGACTCTCTTCATGGTGCCTCGACTCCTATGCATGACCCCTTCAGTCCTGGCCATCAACTGCAACTGAGGCTGCACCTTCACCAATGGCCTTCCATGGTCTCTCATAGTGTTGAGCCTCAGCTACTCTTCATGACCCCTTCATGCCTTCATGGTGACTCTTACACATTATCAAGTGTAGCTGCAGCATGAGGTACAACCTGGGCTATTTCTGGAACACAGCTTCTTTATGCTCTCAGAAAAAATTTCCCAGAAGATTTCGCCTCAGTGATGCTGGTCTATTTCTAATCACCACTAATTTCTTAGCTCCAGCTAACCAGCATCAATTGTCCCCGTAATCCCTTCTATTCTGGACTCTAAAGCCAGAGCCACGCAGTCAAAGCTGCTGAGTTCTGCTGCTTGGTGGGACTGGAACATAGCCCCCTTGTTCTATTACATTATCACCAGCTTTCTGTTTTCCAACTGCTTCACTGCCTAAGCTTGGCTGTCTTGGAACTTGTTTTGCAGACTGACTTTGAACTCAGAGATCTGCATGCCTGTCTCCTAAATACTGGGATTAAAGGTTTGGTCTACCAAGCCTGGATTTAAGTTTTTCTTCACCTAGCTAGAATTTGCTCTGCTCTAGACTGGCCTTGAACTCAGACATCTGCTTGTCTTTGCTTCCTAGAATTAAAGGTTTGTACTACCATGCCTGGACCTAAATTTAGCTGGGTGGGGTTATGCTCCAAGGTCACTACTCCATTAATTCAATATCCTTGAACACAAGATTCAGCTCCATTTCACTGCCTGGTACCCCTTTAATACACAAACCATGTATTTTGTAATTTTTCCTTTCTCAACTTGTTCCTTTTCATTAAAATGCTCTTCATAAGAGTGAACTTTAGGCCGGGCGTGGTGACGCACACCTTTAATCCCAGCTTTTGGGAGGCAGAGGCAGGCGAATTTCTGAGTTCAAGGCCAGCCTGATCTACAAAGTGAGTTCCAGGACAGCCAGGGCTATACAGAGAAACCCTGTCTCGAAAACAAAACAAAACAAAACAAAAAAAACCCCAAAACAAAAAACCAAAAACCAAAAACCCAAAAAAAAGAGACTTCTTTCTTTCTTTTTCTTTTCCTTTTTTTTTTTTTTTTTTTGGTTTTTCGAGATAGGGTTTCTCTGGCTGTCCTGGAACTCACTTTGTAGACCAGTCTGGCTTTGAACTCAGAAATCTGCCTGCCTCTGCCTTCCGAGTGCTGGGCATGCGCCACCACGCCCCAGCTTGAGATTTCTTTTTTCAAAGTAATTAATCTAAATCTCTTCACTTTAGCTTCAGGCAGACTCTTCAGAGGAAGGCAAAAAGCAGCCACATTCTTCCCCTAAATACCACAAAAACAGTCTCTAGGCCACTGAAATTCTTCTCCAGTGAAACCTCTTGGGCCAGGTCAGCACAGTTCAAATCACTCACAGCAACAAAGTCTTCCATATTTCTTCTAGGATAGCCCATTAAGCCTTACTTAAACCATTCCAGTGTTTTCCAAATCCAAAGTCCCCAAATCCATATTCTTCCAAACAAAAACATGGTTAGGCCTATTACAGCAATACCCCAGTCCCTGGTACCAACTTCTTAGGGTTTTTCTGCTGTGAACAGACACCACAACCAAGGCAAGTCTTATAAGGACAACATTTAATTGGGGCTGGCTTACAGATTCAGAAGTTCAGTCCATTACCACCAAGGTAGGAACATGGCAGTGCCTGGTAGGCACGGTGTAGGAGGAGCTGAGAGTTCTACATCTTCATCTGAAGGCTGCTAGTAGAATACTTGAAGCTGTGACATACCTACTCCAACAAGGCCAAACCTACTCCAAAAGGGCCACATCTTTCTGTAGTGCCACTCCCTGGACTGAGCATATACAAACCATCACACAAACCCTTTCTTCCTAAGGTTCCCCTTGCTAAGTGCACAGAGGCACTGGATCACAGCAAACAGAAAATAATTAATAATCTGCTTTGTCACCGCTACCCTGTTTCTGGGGACCATCTCTTGCTTACAAGTATTTCATAACTGACTTCCTTAGATTTAAGGGTTAAAAAAGTATTCTGAAATTAACATGGATTTTTAAAATAGATTTTAAAATGTGTTCGTGTATGTGTGTATGTATGTACGTGCCTCAGTCCACAGGCAGAGTTCAGAAGACAGTTTGGGATAGTCAGTTCTTCTGTGGTGTGTGTCTTAGTGACCAAACTCTGGATGTCAGAGTCCGCAGCAAACACCTTAAACTACTGAGTCATCTCTTGAGACTTCAATGATAATTTACTTTCATCCATATGCACAGACAGGTACAAGCACACACACACACACACACACACACACACACACACACACCACCACCACCACCACCACCACCCAAATACACTATACAAACACCATAAATCTCCTTGAATAAATAGGTACATACACATCCAAATTTGATCTCATCAAAAATTTCAATTTTACTGTTTGTATTTCGTGTGTGTGTGTGTGTGTGTGTGTGTGTGTGTGTGTGTGTGTACATACGTACGTATGTGTATGTAAAGAACAAAGGTCAAACAAGTTTTTTTTTTTGGTTTGGTTTGGTTTTGGTTTTTCGAGACAGGGTTTCTCTGTGTTTGTTTATTTTATTTTATTTTATTTTATTTTATTTTATTTTATTTTTTGTGGGTTTTACTAAAAGGCCTGAGAGGTGAGCTGTGCATGACAGGTTGCAGGGGTCTCTGAGCTCCAGCACTTTGTCCCTTCCACCTCAGGCCAAGCAGGAGTGCTCCACACGTTCCTGTGTGGCTGCAGGTTTGAGACTAACTCTCCACACCACAGTTTATAGAATTTTCTGCCATTAACTTTTTTTGTTCCCTTAAAATTACACAGACATTATTCCATTTTGTTCTGGTATATTAATTTTTTGTTTGTTTGTTTTTGAGACATAGAGTTTCTCTGTGTAGCTCTGGCTGTTCTGGAACTCACTGTGTACTCTGTAGACCAGGCTGGCCTTGAACTCAGAAATCTGCCTGCCTCTGCCTCCCAAGTGCAGGGATTAAAGGCGTATGCCACCACTGCCCAGCTAACTTGTTAACTTGTTTTTCTTTTCCTTCTCTCTCTCTCTTTCTCTCTGTTACTTAATTTCTTTGTTTTTGTCGTATGAGCTTCCACTGTATGTTTTGTGAGCCTTCTGTTCGGTGCCTTCAGTCTTGGAACTTCTATATTTTCTTGGTGATCTGACCCTTTTATCATGGTGTATAATTCCTCGATGTTACATGGTAAGGTCCGGGACCTTATTCCTGCCTTCTTCTCTGACGCCCACTTCATCAGGGAGCCAAGGAGCTGAATGCAACCCATGTAGCTTGGATCAATCCTTAATCTTTCAATCATGCCACCTATTTGGGGTAAAATTCTAGAAGATACCAGCTTCTCTCACTGACCGAGTTCACCTAGTCTTGTTGTGTTTGTTTGTCTGTTTTTTGTTTTTCTAGACAGGGTTTCTCTGTATAGCCCTGGCTGTCCTGGAACTCACTTTGTAGACCAAGCTGGCCTCGAACTCAGCAATCCGCCTGCCTCTGCCTCCCAAGTGCTGGGATTAAAGGCATGCGCCACCACGCCCGGCCTCACCTAGTCTTATTGTGTTTTCCGCTTCCGTGCCGGACTTTTGATTACTGCGTCAATACTCAAGGTGTTGAGTCTTAGCCATAGCATATCTATAAGCATTGGTTTGGCAAGCACACTAGATCTGGATTTTGATACTCAACTCTAGTCAGCATATTAGTGGCTACTGGACCTAGTGGCCCACTTTGGCCCAACTTCGGTCACTGTATGACAAGAGACCTTTGCAGGTCTCTCATTGAGATGATATAGGGGACAGATTCTGGATGCAGTGTTTAGAAGCGTTTACAGATGTGTAGGATTGTTTTGTCTGCTTGTATGCATATGCACCATCTGTTTGCTTGAGTTCAGGAAAAGGGTTTTGGGTCCCTTGGAATTGGTGTCACTGATGGTTCTAAGCCACTCTGTGGGTGCTGGGATCTGAGCTTAGGTTGCCTCAGGAGCAATAAGTGGTATTAACAGCTCAGTCGATTTTCCAGCCCCATAAAAAAAAAAAGATTTGTTTACTTGTTTGTATATGCACCAAATTTGTGTCCGAGTGCTGATGTCACTGGGACCTGAAACCAGAGAGCAGTTCCCCTTCTTAATTCCTAAACCATCTCCCCAGCTCCAGCCTCCCGCACTTACCTCTTTCTTCCTCCATTAGGTACCCAGTCAAGGGAATCTAAATTATATATCTAAAATATATGCCATCACTATCTAGCATGTAGTAGCTGTTCACACGTATCGGCAGCACTTAATTGGTTCTAGAAGACAAAAGTCATATCTGACTTTGGAATCAGAGTCACTTTTGACTTGTGTAACTCTAGATAAGTCATATCACCTTTTTGGGTATCCATTTTCCCAAGAGAATAATCGCTTAGTTGCTTCTTTGCGGGAAGCCCTAAGCATTTGGGTTAGAGCAGCTCTAGCTCTGCCCCAGCTCTTTACAAGAACACGCCCCTCTGCGGCACGTGCAATATCTCCTCCCCGCCGCACGACGGCGCTGATTCCACTGGGAAGAATGGGGACGCTCAGGCTCTTGGGGACCCTGAGCGCGGCGGCAACTTTCCGAGCTGCCGCGGTGAGTGTTGAGGGTGTTGGGTGTTTCCTCCTGGGATCGCGAAAGGGAAGGACGGCTGAGTGTTGTGGGACGGTTTCAGCGGGCTGCGCCCGAGAACTGAAAAGCCCGGGTAGCACGCGGCGAGACGAGGCGGTGCTGGGAGCAGGGGATCCAGCCTGGCTCTAGACGTGAGCGCACTCAGCTCCACACTCACGCGCTTCCCATCCCGCTCCACAGTGACCAGGATTGCGAAAGTCTCCAAAGTCCTTGCTGCAGGGACAGCTGGGGCTGTGGGCGGCCTCTGGGCCCATATTCTGATCCCGGCCTTGTCCAACCCTCCTACAGGCTCTGCCATCTGTCACCCTGGCCCTTCTCTGCTTGGACGGCGTCTTCCTCTCCTCCGCCGAAAATGACTTTGTCCACCGGATCCAAGAGGAGCTCGATCGTTTCCTGCTGCAGAAGCAGCTATCCAAGTACGGGGAACGAGGGAGTGGCTTTTAATGCCAGGATGGGCATGGTTTGCCCCCCGCCCCCCAGGTTCTGTGCCCAGGTAACTGGCTGGTCCACCGGCAAGGCCCTGCCTTTAGCCTCTGTCTACTTGCCCAGCCACACCTTTCCTTTGTATCGCGGCATCACCCCACTCAGGCAGAAGTGCTCACTCGCTTCTAGATGATGGGAACTGTAGCTCCCTTTGATGATCTACTTTGCAATTAGGCAGGGACCTGCTTGGGCACAGCGAGCCTGGTGTTAAAGCCATCATAAACCTGGGAGCGGCCTGGGTGGGAATCAGTGTGGGGTGGACCCGCGGTCTCAAGCTTAATATTTCCATTTGGTTCCTACGCAGGGTCCTACTTTTCCCCCCAGTCTCCAGCCGCTTGCGGTACCTGATCCATAGAACAGCGGAGAATTTTGATCTCTTGAGCAGTTTCTCTGTTGGGGAAGGCTGGAAGAGGAGGACAGTCATCTGTCACCTGGACATCAGGTGTGTTTGTCCTACTGCTTTGGAGGGTTCTCAGCAGCTGCGTGCCTGTATGTGTGTGTGTGTGTGTGTGTGTGTGTGTGTGTGTGTGTGTGATGATTGGGCTAGCTGGCTAGCCAAAGAGGGTAGCGAGGAGGGTAGAGCTTGGTAGGAGCCAGGGCCAGGAACCCCCAGTTGTGTGAAGTCACAGTTGCCTTTTGCTTCATCAGGGATGCAATGGACTTGGCTACATCAGCTGTTTGTGTTGGCCCAAAGAAAATAGAGTGCACACAAGCAGTTGGGCTAGTAAGGGTGGGTCTACACCTCTCTCTCCTTTGTGAGCATGTTCTCCAGAGAGACCTTGGAACAGGGGACGTATGTGTTGACCTATAGCCATCTCTATTGCCATGTGCATCTCATAGGATGAGTATCTTATCACTGTGACTCTGGTTCTAATAACAGCTCCTAAATGCAAGTATTATCCTTGTTTATCGTGAAACCCAAGATTCAGCACTCACTGACTTGATGATAGTAGTCACTGGGGAAGCTCCTTTGGGTGTGTCAGGGATGGCACTAGCCTTTGCCACAGTGCCTTTGTAGATTGTTTTGAGGGTCATTTTGGTTGTGACTTTTGCTTAATGCTGACTTGACAGTGTCCGTGCCTGAATGATAGGTGGCCCCAGTAGGCCATTTTGCTGTAGACCCAAACATGCCCTGAAACTTCTGTTCCTGCTCCAGAGTACCCAGTTCAGATGGCCCCTCTGGTCCCTGCCGCCCTCCTGCTTCCCATCCCAGCAAGTACCGTGGTCCTCGGTATACCTCACATCAGGGAGCAGCTGCTGGTCCCCGAGGTGCTCCAGCTGGCCGCTGGCATCGCGGACGGAAGCCGGATCAGCCTCTGTATGTGCCCCGGGTGCTACGCAGGCAAGGTGGACCAGTGGCACCCTCTGTCCCAGGCCTCAAGGGAGAGGAGCCAGCCGGTGGAGTGTCAGAAGAAGAGCCTAGAGAAGCCGGTGCTGGGGACGCTGAGGCTGATCAGGGAGTTGCCATGTTGGTGACTCAAGAGCTCCTGAAGAGCCCCGACCCAGGCCATGCAAATGAGCCACAGATGAAGCTGGGTGACATGGGGCCCTCTGAGAATCCTGAAAAGGAACCAGGGGCAGAGACAGCTGTGCAGCAGGGGTCCAGCCCACAACTGGCCGTGGAGGAGGAAAATAGGAGTCATGGGATACGGAGCCTGGTGGACCAAGAGGAGGAGAAGGTAGAGGGAGAGGAGGAAGAGAAGGTGGACGAGAAGGAAGAGGACACAGGCAAGCAGAAAGAGAGGGTGGATGAGGAGGAAGAGAAGATGGATGAAGGTGAAGACAAGGTGGATGGGGAGGAAGAGGACGAGGATGATGCTGATGCTGACCACGATGACGATTTCAGTGAGCTGCTGCAGGAGGTGATGAGGCTCTTGAGCCCAGAAAAGGGAGGGCGGAGGTGAGGTGGGTGTGGCCTCGGGTTATGGGAGAAGTGCCTTGGGGTGGAGGTGATGGGGGAATGGGGTTGTGTGTTAATGGGATGTGTATGATGGCTCAGCCCTCGGTGTTAGGTAATAGGAATCCATTGGGGAGTTCAGAGAAGGAACTGTGTGTTTGGGTTCCAGCCCAGCCTTTTAGGAGATGCTTATGCCTAAGCTTAAAGTCTGATTAAGCTTAAAGGTAGTATCACAAGAGAGTGTCAGTGCAGATACTTCTCTCTGTTGGAGAAAACCAGCCTCCTGCCCGGAGCTTTGCCTGAGGAATTGGATTTCTGGGAACCATGTGCCTGCCCCCTAGGTTGACTTTGGATCAGTTGGGAAGGCAGGCGTCTTTGATTGCTGCTTTATATGGAGTCTCTGAGAATATTACATTTTTAGTAAGGATCCTGAAGATATTGGCTTTGTCCAAGTCTTTTTTTTTTTTTTTTTTTTAACATAGGCTATGCAGTTTTAAGCCAACTACTTAAGTCTCTGCCCCTCTGTGTTCATCTGAAGAGGGTATATAGAGTGTGATTTTCAAGATTAGGTGGAACCCGGTGGGCGCAGTTGTCAGTCATCTAGTGGAGAGTCCATAAAACCAAATACGCTCCCCTAAAACATCTGCAATCTGAGTAACCAAGCTGCCATGCCCAGATCCCTCCTGAGCAGACTGTCCTCCAGACCTGTCATTTTGGAAAGCATAGGCGGGGCCCTGCGTGCCAGAGCTCTCCTTTGTCAAAAAAGGTCTGTTCGCTCCCAGATCACAGCCAACCTGACCGAAAAGGAGATTAAAATAGAGAAGATCCACCTGGACACATCCGCCTTCACAGAAGAGCTGCCCGGGGAGAGGGACTTGACCCATCTGGTGGAGATCTATGACTTTAAGCCAACACTCAAGACCGAGGACCTGTTGGCCACTTTCTCTGAGTTCCAGTGAGTATTAAAGGTTGGGGAGCGGGGAGGCTGGGAGAAGTAGGGATGGCCCTTTCCTGTTGGGGATGATGCCTCCCTCAGAAAGAAAGGCTGGGATGTCTGTGCTTCCTTCTTGCTCAGGGCCAGGTCTGCCTGATGGCTTTGACTGAGGGAAGGGAAGGATCAGTGAGTGTTTGAGCACCGACATGTTCAAAAGCCCTAGACCCGGGCCAAGATCTGCATGTGCACACCCCTGCGGGGACCACTAGGCCGTCCATCAGTCTCAGGCCACCGCTATCCGTACACCAGTGGGGCACTGGGTGTGCAATAGCCTGAGGGTCGTCCTGGTATGACTATTATGACAGTTGGCTTGAGCAGTTCTGACGTAACATGGAGGGGTACACCCAGAGACCCAGTCTCTTGACTTCCCTGCATTCCCATGGATTCTACCAATGCTTCTTTTTTCTAATTTGAATTTTTTTTCTTTTTCTTTTGTCATTGCTTTACCTGTGTGGGCTTTTTGAAGTCCCTTTCTGGGCCTGGTGAGGTGGTTCAGAGGTTAAGAGTTCCTGCTGTTTGTCTTTTTTTTTGTGTGTGTGTGTGGTTTTTTTGAGACAGGGTTTCTCTGTATAGCCCTGGCTGTCCTGGAACTCACTTTGTAGACCAGTCTGGCCTTGAACTCAGAAATCCACCTGCCTCTGCCTCCCGAGTGCTGGGATCAAAGGCGTGTGTCACCACGCCTGGCCCACTGTTTGTCTTTTTTTTTTAAAGATTTATTTATTTATTATATGTAAGTACACTGTAGCTGTCTTCAGACACCCCAGAAGAGGGAGTCAGATCTCATTACAGTTGGTTATGAGCCACCATGTGGTTGCTGGGATTTGAACTCAGGACCTTTGGAAGAGCAGTCCGGTGCTCTTACCCGTTGAGCCATCTCACCAGCCCCCGCTGTTTGTCTTAATTAGGGTTTTACTGCTGTGAACAGTCATCATGACCGAGGTAACTTTTTTTGTTTGTTTGTTTGTTGTTTTTTTTGAGACAAGGTTTTTCTATGTAGCCTTGGCTGTCCTGGAACTCACTCTGTAGACCAGGCTGGCCTCGAACTCAGAGATCTGCCTGCCTCTGCCTCACAAGTGCCAAGGCAACTCTTATAAAATACATTTAATTGGGGCTGGTTTACAGGTTCAGAGGTTCAGTCCATTATCACCAAGGTGGGAACATGGCAGTGTCCAGGCATGCATGGTGTAGGAGGACCTGAGAGTTCTACATCTTCATCTGAAGGCTGCTAGCGGAACACTGACTTCCAGGAAACTAGGATGAGGGTCTTAAAGCCCAATCCCACAGTGACATACCTACTCCAACAAGGCCACACCTGTTCCAACAGGGCCACACCTTCTAATAGTGCTGCTCCCGGGGCTGAGCATATACAAACCATCACATTCCACTCCCTGCCCCCATAGGCTTGTCCAAACATGAGTCTATGGGGGCCATACCTAAACATAGCATAATGCAAAAATATATTTAATCCAACTTCAAAAGTTCCCATAAACTATAGCAGTCTCAATAGTGTTAAAAGTCCAAAGTTCAAAGTCTCTTTTGAGATTCATCCAGTCACTTAACTGTAAGCCCCAAAGCAAGACAGGAAACCAGCAAACTCCAAACTCTGCATCTCCATGTCTGATGTCAAAGCGGTCTCCAGATCTCCAGTTCCTTTTTCATCATTGTTGAATACAAGAAACTTCTTCCTCCTGGGCTGGCTCCACTCCCTGTTAGCAGCTTTCCTCAGCAGATAGTCTGTGGCTCTGGCATCTTGACTATCTTGGGGTTTCCAAGGCAATTTCAATGTTTCATGCTTTAATGTCTGGCATCCACACTTGATCTTCTGGGCTGGCATCACTTCACCAGCTCTGCCCTCTGTAGCACTCTAAGCTCAGGTTGATCTACTCCACTGCTGCTGCTGATCTTGGTGATCATCCATGATACTGGCATCTCCAATACACTGGGGTGTTCCACTCCAACTAGGCTTTACCAAAAGCCTCTCATAGGCTCTCTTCATGGTGCCAAGCCTCAGCTCTTTTGCATGACCCCTTCAGTCCTGGGCCATCAACTGCAACTGAGGCTGCACCTTCACCAATGGCCTTCCATGGCCTCTCACAGTGCCGACCCTCAGCTGCTCTTCATGACCCCCTCGTGCCTTCAAAAGCAGTACCAAGTACACATTACCAAGTACAGCTGCAGCATGAGGTACAACCCGGGCTATTTCTAGAACACAGCTTTGTGCTCTCAGAAAACACTCCCCAGAAGATTTCACCTCAGCGATGCTGGTCTCTTTCTAATCACCACTAATTTCTTACCTCCAGCTAACCAGCATCAATTGTCCCTGTAATCCCTTTTATTCTGGACTCTAATGCCAGAGCCATGCAGTCAAAGCTGCTGAGTTCTGCTGCTTGGTGGGACTGGAACATAGCCCCCTCGTTCTATTACATTATCACCAGCTTTCTGTTTTCCAACTGCTCTACTGCCTAAGCTTGGCTGTCCTGGAACTTGTTTTGCAGACTGACTTTGAACTCAGAGATCTTTGCATGCCTGTCTCCTAAGTACTGGGATTAAAGGTGTGGTCCACCAGGCCTGGATTTAAGTTTTTCTTCACTTAGCTAGAATTTGCTCTGCTCTAGGCTGGCCTTGAACTCAGAGATCTGCTTATCATTGCTTCCTGGGATTAAATGCTTGTACTACCTTGCTTGGATCTAAATTTAGCTGGGTGGGATCTTGCCCCAAGGTCACTACTCCCTTAATTCAATTTTATATTCTTGAACACAGATTCAGCTCCATTTCACTGCCTGGTGCTCCTTTAATATTTGAGCCATACATTTTATATTTCTCCTTTTCAGCTTGCTATGTTTCTTTAAAATGTTCTTCATAAGACTTAACCAGACAATAAAGTCTATGATGGGTGTTTCTGGGACTTCCTTTGTCAATATATAATTAATGAGTCTCTTCATCTTAGCTTCAGGCAAACTCTTCAGACTAGGGCAAAAAGTAGCTGAAGTCTTCATCAAAATACCACAGAAATAAAGTCTCTAGGCCACATACTGAAATTCTTTTCCATGGAATCCTCTTGGGCTAGGTCTGCATTCTCAGTAACAAAGTCTTCCATATTCCTTCTAGGATAGCTCATTAAGCCTCACTTAAACCATTCCAGTGTTTTCCAAATCCAAAGTCCCAAAATCCATATTCTCCCAAACAAAATCATGGTCAGGCCTATTACAGCAATACCCCAGTCCCGGTACCAAGTTCTGTCTTAGTTAGGGTTTTACTGTTGTGAACAGACACCATGACCAAGGCAAGGCAAGACATTTAATTGGGGCTGGCTTACAGTTTCAGAGGTTCAGTCTATTATCATCAAGGTGGGAGCATGGCAGCATCCAGGCAGGCACGGTGCAAGAGGAGCTGAGAGTTCTACATCTTCATCTGAAGGCTGCTAGCAGAATACTCACTTTCATGCAGCTAGCATGAGGGTCTTATAGCCCACACCCACAGTGACACACCTACTACAACAGGGCTACAGCCTCTAATAGTGCCACTCCGGGGCCAAACGTATACAAACCATCCCACTGTTCTTGCAGACAAGCTGGGCTTGGGCCCCAGCATCCGTACAGTAACTCACAATCATTGGTAACTCCAGCTCTAGGAGATCTGTGGGCACCAGGCATTCATGTGGTGCCCATTTACACTCATGCACAGAGAATAAAAAATGTCTGATTAAAAGAAAAGGAAAATCCCTGCACCTGTGCTGAAGGGACGGCTGAGGGGGTGGCACTTTTACAACTCTGTCTAACTAGATGGCCCCACAGAGCCACCACTGACTCCTTGCCAAGTGGGCAGTGCCACTGGCAGAGCTGGGCCAGCCCAGAGCTGCTCCGAGCTTCTTCCAGGCCCAGAGTCCTTGGTGCTGTCTTGAGCAACAGGGAGGAGCCAACTAGAGCCGTGACCCCTCTGTGCTTGTCTGGACCCATCTCCTCTCCTACCACATTAGCCTGTCAGCTTTCTTATCCAGAGTTCATCCATGTCCAGCCTAGTTATGGCAGAGTCTGCCGAACCTTTTTCACTCTTTGCCTAAATGAGCCTTCCAGTATTGGCCCCTTCTTTTCTAGATGCTGACTGGTGACCCACCTCACCTGTTTACAGGCTGACATTGGTCGTTCTGAAACTGACCTAATGCTCTGGCGGGCACGCCAATGATCCTCTCTTTAACAGAGGGATCTTGGGATTCCAGTCGGAAGGGACCTCACCTAAAGGATCCATGACCTAGTCTGCAGGATCCAGGGGAAAAGGGTCTTGAGCATTGGCTTTTTATGAGCGACTGTGTCCTCTCCCCACACAGAGAGAAGGGGTTCAGGATCCAGTGGGTGGATGACACTCATGCTATCGGCATCTTTCCCTGCCCTGCCTCAGGTAAGGAGACTTCCTGTTGGGTTCTGCTCTGTCTCTGGCCTCCATTGAGGGCAGAGGTGCCTGGGTTCCCTGGGCAAAGGGCCACCCTATGTCCAGGCGTAGGCTACCTTGAGCCCGTGGGCTCAGCTCTCAGACAGCCTGAGACACAAGTCTGGATGCTGGGAGCTATAACCTGGGAAGCTCAGGAAGTCTTTGGCTTTTTCTCTTTGTAACAGCACCTTCAGTGCAGAGGCAGTGACATTTAGGATCAGTGACATTTACTGAACAGGTGTCATAGGCTAAACCCACAGGACCTTCCCCAAACTGACGCTGGTGAGAGCGTCTGGGGCTGTTGCTCAGGATCACGGGTGTTTGGCAGGTATTGTCTTGCTCAGTTTTGACTTCAGCCTCATGTGTAGGGCCATCACGTCCTCTCAGACAGAAGGCCGAGGTTCCCAGAGTGCTGGGGAACCTCACTGTGGAAGCTGAGTACTGTGCAGCCAGTCCTCCTTGTCCCCTCCAGCCACTATCCCATGCTTGTCCCCGCCATTCCACCGTCACTGTGGGGGATATATATAAATAAGACCCTCCCATCCTGAACCACAAGTGCACATCAGAGCCTTCTCTGCATCAGAGCTGGGAGCACCCTACTTGGGTTTGGCCTGGTCCTTAGAAAACCAGAAGTTGGGGGTGGGGAAGAGCAGAAGGGGTGGTAGGGAGGGAGCCCCTGGAAGGGAGATCAGGAGGAAAAGGCCAAGCAACCACTGAGGATCATAGGAGGATAAGCTGTGGTCAGGATAGCATTGGCTGCCTCCTGGGCCTGCTGGGAACAGTATAGCAAGAGCGAGTCATGTCCTGGCCTCAGTTTCCTTGTCTATATAACATATCTGCTTGGTCCTGATGTCAGGAGCACTTTGGCTCAGTATGGGTGGTCCAGGGAGTACTGGTGTTCCCTGAGGCTCCTGGGGGGATACGAGGAGAGTCTGGTTTAAGCTCAGGCAGAACCTGTCCCTCCTGCTCTGAGAATCTGCATACCTGACTGGGGCATCATCTGACAGCACAGGCGGCAGTATCCCTCCCTCCCATCCCCATACCGACCTGTAGGGATCGGGAGTAGGAGAGACTTTCAGCATTACTGAGCTAGGGCCGAGGCAGGGCTGCTGGGACCGGGTGTGTGAGAGTGACTATGGAGAGCCGGGTGTGTGACAGTGACTATGAAAGTTTGGGGTGATGCGTGCTCTCCAGACCTCTGGGGGTGGGGGTTCTCACCTTGCACAAGAATCACCCCGGCTCTTGCCTTCCTTCTCCAGCACTCGAGGCACTGGCCAGGGATTTCTCCGTGCTCAAGATCCGGCCGCTCACGCAGGGGACCAAGCAGTCCAAGCTGAAAGCCTTGCAGAGGCCAAGTAAGGCAAAGCCGGTCCCTCTGCCTGAGGCTGCCTGTGCTTATGTTTAGTTTGACTTCCTTCTTCATCCTTCTGCTCTTCAAGAGCCTGGGCTATAGCAGCTAGTGGGGCTTAGCTTCCCCCAAGCCTGGAGAGGGCCCAGGTCCAGCTTGGGGGTCAGCTACCATATGTGTTTGCCCTCCAGCACATACCTTCTTCTGGTCACTGATCTGGGGAAAGCCTAGCCTTCCTCCTAGAGGGCCATGGAGACGACTCTGTAAGGACCTTGGTTCTGTTGCTGACCTGTTAGACCTTGAGCAAGTCAGTACAGGAGCTAGATGCCAAATGTCTGACCCGTCCCTTTCCTCTTCCAGAAAGCACACTGAGGGCACAGAGGGGGGGTCAGTTTTTATGATAGCAAAGATAGAACCCACAGAAAGGGCCCAGGGGATGCCTGCCAGAGCCATCTATGCCACAGCAAATGGTGACATGGCCGTGTCCTCGACTTCTTAGAAACAAGAAATACCCCCCTTTTTTAAATTAATTAATTTATTTTATGTATGTGAGTATATTGTAGCTGTACAGATGGTTGTGAGCCACCATGTGGTTGCTGGGATTTGAACTCAGGACCTTCAGAAGAGCAGTCAGTGCTCTTACCCGCTGAGCTATCTCCTTAGCTCAAAATATCCCATCGGGCTGTCCAATGAGCCAAGTGTCCCATCCCAAATGTTTCCTCTCAGAGGGTCTTAAGGAGCACCTCACCCCCACTGCACAGATGAGCTAGGGTGACAGGAGTGGTAGGTTTATGTCAGGTTCCACAGGGAGGCAGAAATATGGGCTTGGAGTCCTCCTGGGTCCCTTTCACAAGCACCTGGCTGCTGTGGGCACAAATGGGCCTCTGCTGCATACCATTCATTACACACAGGCTCACCCTAGCCTTGAATCCATGTCCCACCCACTGGGTCTTCCTTTCAGAGTTCCTGAGACTGTCAAAGGAGAGGCCGCAGACAGATTCGGCAGTGGCTCGCAGGTTGGTGGCCCGGGCCTTGGGACTCCAACACAACAGAAAGAAAGAGCTGTCAACTTCTCCCCCAAGTCTCCTGCCATCTTGAGGCCCTGGGCCCAGCTCTCCAGATTAGGTTGGGGCCCAGTACTACAGGCCTTTACAGATACCAGGACAGCCCCTTTGCCCTCACTGGAGCTGCTATGGGGCACAGCAGGCTTTAGTTGGTCTGATCCCAGAAATTGAGAAGAAATAAAAATTTAAAGTTGGTGTATTGATTGCTTCCAAGTATGGTCATGAGACACTAGGGGGTGCTGTCCCACCTCTTACAATGGGCCTGTCGTTACTGAACCTGGGCCATCCCATCTTCAGGGGCATTTGTGCACAGGTGACTGGGGAGTAGGTGCTACTTGATCCATGCCACCTGCCCAGTCTCACCCATTTCAGGAGCCCCAGCCTGCCATCCTATGCTGTGTGAAAGTGGGGGATGTGGTAGTCCTTGGGTATTATTTAAGGGAGCCTTGATAAGTAAGCGTGAACAAAGCTGAGAGGTGACACTTGACTGCCTGCTGAGCGTAGGACCAGACAGTGCTTGCCTTACTTGAGTATAGTATTGGAGGCACCATGGCCCACTCTGGAGTTTAGGGGTCATTGTTCATCTCAGGTTTGTTGGAGCTAGCACACTCTTTACCCAGGAGGCCCCAGGGAGTGCTGGAGCCCTGTTCTGCTAATGTGCACCCTCTTCCTTGGCAAAGTTGCCCTGTGACTAGCTGTCTTGCCTGGTTCTGACATACTCCTGTGTCCTGGTTCTGACATACTCCTGTGTCCTTACCCAGATTTTGGTAAAGACCAACTATTGAAGAAGGGTCCCAGCTGACCTCTGCTGCTGCTGTGAATTCAGGTCTCTCAGATTGCTTCTCCGGGCTGCAGCTTGTATTGGCGCAGCCCCTTCAGGTCATAGGGGACTTTGGAAGACACTGGGACCATTCCTCTGTCAAACTAAATATGTACTACATCTGTAGGAAGCTCTGGGCCCAGGGGGCAGTGGTCCAAATGGAACTTAGGTATGCATGGGGAACATTTTGCTCTAGCATACAAATATGTGTTGTAGTGAGGTGGACATGTGAGCATAACCAGGACCCAGTTGATAGCCCCACTGAGTAGATAGATAGCTTATGGTTGACATAGTCTCTTCTCAGAACCATGGGAGCCAGCTGGCCATGAGCCCAAAAGGACACTTTCCTTCTTGTACACTGTCTCTCTAGTATGCTTGTCACAACAAAGCACTTGCACACCATTCACTTAGGTATACACAAAAATGCTATTATTCAGTAGAGTTGTGGGATGGCTAACTCTTGTCATCAACTGGATTTAGAATCTGGTGGGAGACACATTTCCCACTGAGGAGGAAAAAACATCACCCCACTGTTTGGGGTCCTGGACTGAATGGAGGGGAAAAGTCACGTGAATGTCGCTTTCTCTTTTCCTGGTCCACTGAGATCGGAGCAAGCAGCTCCCTGCTCCTTAGGCCATAGCTTCAAACCGTCCCTGCCTTCAAGCCATGTGCCCAAATCTTCCCTCCCCTAAGTTTCTCCTGTTAGACATGTGGTTGCAGCAACAAGAAGGGCAACACAAGTTGGACCTGTAACTAGGGGTGCAGCAGGAGGCAGCACAAGGCCATTTGACAGCAGCCTGAAGTCCCCTTCCCCCTAAGGGATCCCTCGATCTGTTCTGACTTTGCTGCAAAGAAGAAATTTGAGATGAGCCAGAATGAAGCAGAGAGTTAGACGTTTATTTAAAATATTTTAAATATAAATTTAAGTTACAGGGGTTAAGAGGTGCTCAGGGAAAGAGTAAGACACACCACAGAGCTGGGCTGAGGGCTTCTCTAAGGACAAGAGTTCTTAAGTGTCTTAACTAGCTATACACAGGAGTCCCGAAGCCTTTGGTGTTGCTTGATTGGTTTCTAAGTCCCACCTCCCAATTTCTTCCCCTTTTTTGATAGTAAGATTATAAGGTGGCTCCAGAGGTATGTTGGATAGGACTGTGCCCTGATAAGGTGAAAACATTGGGCCAGCATAGGGGTCTTGAGATATGCCTTTTACTGTAAGTGGGGTTATTGGCAAAGTTGTAGGGAATTGTAGGTTTATGGCCAGGAAAGGGAGAAGACCATTTATACTTCGGTCTTAGGTATCATTCCTTGCTATTTTAACATTCTTACTTGAAATAGCTATACCTGTATACCTATAATTGTATATAAATATGCAAAATGAATACTGTCCCTATATTAGCACCATTCACAATGTTATCTGTGTTGGGATTCTCAGCTGGCAGAAGCCAGACTCTGAGGTGAAAAGCCCCTTGCATGTTCCCCCATGATTTTCTCTTCCTATCCTGTCTCAGAACCATCCAAGTTTTCAGCCATCCCTTGGAGCCTTGGGATGTATGCCTTGCTATGGTACTTTAAGTCGTGGCTATAATTGCATGGAATACAGACGTGGGTTTAACTGCAAGAGGTTGTTATAGATGACCTTGATTATCACCTAGCTGGAATTTAGAACCACTATGGAAACACCCCTGGGTGGGTCTATAGGGGTGCCTCCAGAAGAGGTTTAACAGAAGAGGAAAGGCCCACCCTAGACACCAGTAGCACCATTCCACGGGCTGGGGTTATAGGCTGAATATAAAGGTGAGAGCAAGTTGAGCACCTGTATCCGTCATTCCGCTTCCTGGCTGTGGATGCCACGTGACCAGCTGCTCCTGCTGCCATGCTCTACCCGCTGTGAGGGACAGGACTCTTGAACTGCAAGCCAAAAGTAGCTTTCCCTTAAGTTGTTTTTTGTCAAGTATAGTACAGAAGACTAGAACTGTGACTGATCACTGAGGTCAGAAGCGTGGTCGTGGAGTACTTGAGCTTTGGGGGTTGGCTTGAGGGAAGAATCTGGAAGAACTTAGAACTTGGGGTCCAAAAGCCTTAGAGCGCTTTTAGAGAACAGAGCTAAATGGGTTATTCTGGTGGGAGTTTGGAAGACCAGAACACCAAGGGGAGCGTGGACAGTGGAGGCCTGGTATCTGAGGTTTTAGTGGTAACCAAGGACTATCTATCTATCTATCTATCTATCTATCTATCTATCTATCTATCTATCTATCTATCTATCTGGAACTGAGCTAGAAGCCAATCATGTCACACCCTGGCAAGAGTCCAGCTGTGTTCTGAGCACCCGAGTGAGTCTTAACTCAAGAGTAATGGACACATTTGCTTGGCAGAGGACATTTTAAGGCAGGATAGCGTTCAGGCTGTGCTATGCTTTTCTGGTCACTGTTCTTACTCCGACCCACAGTGACAATGACCAAGCGGAGCAGAGAGAGACAGAAAAATGTGCATTTTGGTAAGGCAAAGCACCTGTACACGTTTAGAGCAGCGGAGAAGGGTAAGTGCTCAGAAAGCAGCTATAACCGATAGAGAGCACGTTGCCTTACAGGTGTGCAGTTCTGGGTTTGACCCCCAGCACTCTGGAGGTGGAAGCGGGAGGGAGGCTCAGAGGTCCAAGGTCATCCTCAGCTCTATAAGCGAGTTTTGGAACCAGACACCTCATGATCCTGCTGTGATACCTTCTTTGCCACTGTGTATTGGTTCCTCAAACCACGGGCTCACATAAAGCCTTCCTTCCTCAAGTTGATTTTGCCAAGCAGTTTGTATAATGAGAAGAAGAAGAAGAAGAAGAAGAAGAAGAAGAAGAAGAAGAAGAAGAAGAAGAAGAAGAAGAAGAAGAAGAAGAAGAAAACAAACAAAACAAAAACCAACCAAACAAACTTAATACAGAGGTCTTGATATTCAAGTTTTCCAGAAATGACCTAAGAAGGGGAAAAACGGAGTTCAGCTTGATCACCTCTGCAGTTGCTGAGTTCAGACCTGCTGCGTTCCCAGAAGAAAATGGCCCATCTGTGCAGAGCACGGTGATGTCACACTTGGGATAGGCCAAAGCTTGGATGGGATAAGCTGCTGTAAGCTTGTCATCAAGTTCCCATGGCCATGTGCCGGAGCCCTGCCCCTAAGGCCTCAGGACAGGGACACGCGGCAGTGCCTGGGGAGTGAATGAGCACCTTTCTTCTCAGCTGGATCTGGCTAGCAAAGAGGTGGTAATTAGTGTTCCCCCAGGAAGGAGTACGTGACCAGTAAGTCATTTTTTTTCCTTTCCTTCTTTCTTTCTTTCTTTCTTTCTTTCTTTCTTTCTTTCTTTCTTTCTTTCTTTCTTTCTTTCCTTCCTTTCTTCCTTTCTTTTTCTCTTTCTTCCTTTCTTTTTCTCTTTCTTCCTTCCTTCATTTCTTTCCTTTCTTTTGAAACTGAAGCTTGGTCTAATGTCCAGAGTGGAAATCTTGTGGCAATCCTCCTGCCTCAGCCTGAGTGCAGGGATTACAGGCACGAGCCATCATGCCTGGCCCAGGATCTTGTTTACTGCACAGAGAGCTGATTATTTAGAAGTCCACTGAAGTGTTCGAACTTCTGTTCTGTCTCCTCACTGAAGGCTCCACCTGGAAAGCAGAGGTCAGGGAGACAGGATTCAGTACACTTTCAGCTGTGGGGTCAGGGAGACAGGATTCAGCACACTTTCAGCTGTGGCTCCCTCTCAGTGTGGCACTGGTGAGCGCTAGGGCTAGGCACTTCGCAGGTACCTTGCCAAAGTTCAGAGGGTGTTTAAATAGATATAGTACCTTCAGTTTTCACTGCTATCAGGGATGAGGCCTGTCATATGCTAACAGGGATAAAAGCTGCTTTTCTCTTTATTTCCCAAGGAAAAACCTCTTGGTGACAAGGCAGGAGGGTGGTTCATAGCAACACCCAATACTCAGACCCCAGGAACTGCTGATACCCACATATTTGTGGTCACACGAGCGGTGGGTTGATGTCCTTAGTTCCAGCCCTTATATAGACCTGGGGTCTGCTCTTGCTAGGTCAGCCAGTCCTGCACCACCCTCTCTCCTTGGCCAGGGCTGGCTGTGAACACCGATCCCCACCCAGGCCTTCAGGCAGCTCCGGTTTGCTTTCTGAGCTAGGAATTTGATGCTGGCTCCATTCCCAGGGGCTCCCAGATTAGCTGCCTCTGGCCCTGGAGAAAGTAGGGCAGCTGCGTCCTAGCCTCTGGAGGAGGGTGGGGTTGCCGAGGGAACTTACCTACGTGACAGTTGTACATCCAGATGCGGTAGCCATCATAGCGGCTCCGGCACTTCATGATGTTGTTGGAGAAATCTGATTCTGGCACCTCATAGTTGGGGTTAATGACAACCTGGAGAGGATCAAGACAGAGAATGCTGCAACTGCCTTTCTGGCTGTCCTCCACTCCAGGGCACAGGCTGGGGCAAAAGGAAGCTAGCTGGGTCTGATGCTATATCCTGGCCAGGTAGGGGCCACTCTGCAAAGCCTGTGCCTGGCCTGCTAACCACAACTTGCCCAGGACACGTGCCATGTGGCACTGTCCATCCAGACAAACTGTTAAAATGTCCCCTCTCTGGGGTGACTTGATTTTCCCTCGGTCTCTCTTCTCCCTAAATCTTAGTTGTATCTTCAGCCCCACCCATTCAACGTGAGGTGAACGGTACCTCCCACGATGAGGTCCCGGCAGCTTCTTGTTATTCTAGCATCCCTGAAGGATGTACATGAGCACATCAGATTATAACCTGGGCTCAAGACAGGCTCTCAGCGTGGGTGTGGCCCATGCAGGAGCAAGGGCTAGGGTGAACTATGTGATTTTCATAGTTCGCCCTACACTCAGGCCCATGATTCCAAAGCTCAGGGAAGAGGATTGAAGTCTCTGAAGCTAGAGTGGACAAAGCAAAGACCACCAGAAACCCATGTCTCCATCCATTCCTGCCTCGGAGTCTGTGGACCCTTGGCCACGTCTTCCCTTCTGGAGTCCTCTTCCAGTCCTTCCAGTCTGTCAGAGGCTAGCTCTTGTGTCCTGTTGACTTATAGTCTAGGGCATCCATAGCTCTGTGTCATTAGAAGCTTGGGCATACCTCCAGATCCATCCATCTGCTGATTATATAGCATAGGGGACAAGAACACCACATAGAGACTTGTGGCCTGCATTTGCCTGGCTGTGACGACGTGAGTATACTAACAGTGTCCCCTCACTGGGAGAGTCAGTGGGTCAATGCACTGCCTGAGCAAAGGCCAGCCTGGGCTATCAGAGACCTTTAAGTACTTTCAGTACATATGACGATACACATTTACCTGCCTAGGGACAGCAAGCTTCCGACACGGGCCACCAAGCACTGTCTACATAGCCATAGCCATGGAAGTCCATTTGTTAAATAAGAGAGCTCTGCTCCCGGGCCCAACTGTGGTTCTGGGCTCGACTTGTGGTTGGAAAGTGCTTGGCTGTCTGACTTTTAGAGCTGATGCTGCCCAGGCCTCCTTTCCAAGCCTCTGCAGGTGTCGGCTCTTCAGGGGAGTGCGGAGCAGTAGAGACTGTGGGCTAACCATGGACTGGCTGAAGGCCCCACTAGGAATGCTTTCAAGGCAGAGTGACCCATTTCTAGTCACACACTTTGCCATCGAACAGGGCAAGCGGGCGGGAGGTGCGACGTGTGAGGCTCTGTGGAAACGAGTCCTCTGTAGGCAGGAATGCAGCCGGGTGCCAGGAGAACACTAGAGTACAGCGCATCTACCCTGCCACATGGCCACCACTGTCCGCAGGAAGGTGGAAGCCAGGGCTCCCTCGCTCTGCCTCTAGCCAGGGTTTTTGGAAGGCCTCACAAAATATTCTCTGGGCCAGCTTGTCCTTAGTTTGACTTTCTAGCCTTACAGATTCATTTATGTGCACGGAGAAGGATCCTTTTGCAAATCCTCCCAAGGAAGGAAAAAAAAAATCACATCGTCCCAGGATGATGCAATTGCTTTCAGCCTCAACAGAACAGACCAAAGCAAGGTGAGAAGACTAGAAGAAATCAGGATGGCGGATGAAGGGGAAGCTGGAGATGTGGGTTGCCTCAGAGGTCACAGAACCAACTCTTGACTCAAAGTCTAAATCAGCTCACTGATACATTTTGATTTCAGGCTCCCGATGTTAACTGAGCTGTGCACGACTGTCTCTGTATCTTGGGTTGCACCACGGTTTCCCAGAATGCCCTGCAGACTCAGTGTCCCTCAGGCCCACGTGCCTCATGAACATTGCTTGACAGGTAGGATGGCCTCTGAGTGTGGCACCCTCCCTGACCTCATGAGTCTTGTTTCTGGACACCCACGGAAAGGAGGCTGGCTGGGGGAAGCTGTTTCCCCTCCTCCCAGCAGCCCTCGGTTCTGCCCACCTCACCTGGAACAGGTAATCCCCAGGGGGAACATCGGTGATGTCTATCCACTGGCAGTCAATGTCATGACGGTACATGTCCCAGCAGCCCATGGTGATGCCTTGTTCTCCAAAGTTGGCACACTCGTAACTCTTCTGAATGTCTGTAGGTGGCCAGAGAAGCACATCACCACTCAACTACAGATCCCACCTCCTCTTCTAATCCCCAACCCTCCCACCCTGATCTATCCCATCCTTCTCATGTGGGGCTCTGATACCTTCTCATTTCAGCAGAACCTCCTTGCTCGATTTCCTATCTATATGCCAGCATCCCCCCAAGTCTGGCTCAAGGTCCTTTCCTCCACAAAGTGCTCCCTGACCAATTTGGACTATGCTGGTATTTCTGTGAAATCCTCAGCCTTGGGGTAAGGATGAGTGTCATGGTGATCTGTGTGTACTGTTTATCCTAATGAGGTCACCTTTCTTCTGTAGACCATTGGCAATTGGACTACAGGATCTGCCTTCTTGGTCCCTCACAGATTGTCTGCTCAGAGCAGGCGTCCAAAACCTCTTTGCTATGTGATTTTATGGGCCCATACCAGCATCTAGAACCTGATGTGGGCAATAGGTAGAGGACAAAAGTCTGTCCCTTGGTGTGTCAGAGTGGCAAGCCAGACAATTACGGTAAGGTGTGATGCCCTAGCTAAAGTAGAAGCAGAATGGTGTGTGCAGGGCGTGGTCAGAGAGAGAAGTTGGGTGATCACAGGCCTCTATAGGCTGTTAGAGGAGAAGAGCTTGGTATTGGGACACCCAGGAAGAATGGTCTATGGCAAGCAGACAGGGAGACATTTGAGTCAGGGCCAAGTGAGCAGACCTCCCCTGGAAGCCACATAGACCTCTCCCTGCTAGTAAGAACTGCTCAGGGGGACAGATCATTTTAGAACCACTTTCCCCACCCCAATCTGTGGCCACAGAAGGCCTCAAGAGTTGGCAAAAAAAAAAAAAAAAAAAAAAAAAGACACATGGACACCAGTAACGGCCAAGTAATGTAGAGTTGTTCGGTATGGCCCCCCTCCAGATGGACCGTGTTCAATCCAGTGGGAGTGTTCAAAGTTCTGTGAAGCCCCAAGCTTCCCCCTTCAGACATACCTCCCTCACACTCAGTGTCCTCCAAGCAGAAGCTGGCCTTGTGGCCCTCAGCCACCTTGGTGCCGTTGAGGTTCAGCAGGTCATAGTAAGTGAAGACTTCCATGCTGTGGTAGTGCCTGGGAGCCAGAAACAGGGCCAGATATCAGGGTCTGCAGCCACGTAAGCAGCTTCCTAGCCGGGGATTTGCTCCTGGGAGAACCTCAAGGCAGCAGGGGTCAGGCATGGCAGGGAGAGGGGTGAGGAAGGACAGGAGAGAAGGGAAGGCCAAATTGAAGACAGTAACTTCCGGGCAGGGCTGTCAGGCCTTTTGCCACACCCTGATCCCCTGTGGCAGTGTGGCAATGACATTACTTAATGTGTGGGGTGTTGTGGTGTCAGTGAGTCCAGTGTCTGGCCTTCAATCAGCCCAAGAAAATAAACTTTGTAATACGCAGGGATGCTCCTGAATACCCACTGGCTCTCAGCCCTTCCCCCCACATGCAGTCTTTCTCCAGATTTGCTGTAGATCTGACAAGTGCCCATGTATTAAGATCTTCTTTCCTGTAGGGGTGCTATTGAGACACTATGGTCTATTCAGAGATGCAGCCTATGAGGAACAGTCTTAGGTGACTGGGAACATGCCCTCAAAGGGGATTTCAGGACCATTGTCCCTCCCTCCCTCCCTCCCTCCCTCCCTCCCTCCCTCCCTCCCTCCCTTTCTTTCTCTGCTTCCAGGCTTCAAGTACGCTTGTCCCCACACAGATGTGCTACCACCTGCTGCCCTTGGACACCAGGGCTTTGAACCTTCCAAACTTTAAGCTAAACAAACTTTTCTAGATTAGTTTCCTTGGTTATTTTTTTTTAAAGATTACATTTTTTAAAAGTATAAATATAGAAAGAAGGAAGAAGATAAAAAGGGGGAAGGGTGGGGTAGCAATTACAGAGAAACAAGAGTCACTAAGAAACAGGCCATGTTCCCAGAGAGGGGCACACGTGATGCATGTGCACTCTGGTCTGGGAGAGGCGCAGCAAGGCCCATGATCCTCATATTGAACAAATCAAACAGGAAAGGGAAGGATACGGACTAGAAGGTTTCTGGGGTGGAGAGTGGGTGGTTCTCTGGGAGGGATGTGGCAAGCAGCTTAGGAAAGCAAATCTCTGAGGTCCCTTATAGAAGGGAGCTAGCTGAGGGGGTGCTTGTACGAGCTGGGGACAGTTCCCCTGGCTGATTATTTAGGATGGTCCATGCTGTCACTTGAGAGAAATTGGGAAGTGTAACACATGTGGTTCAGGACTAACAAGGGAACTGTGGTACTGAGGGTAGCTGAGGCATTTCTAGAATCATCCATCATGCAGGCCCAGGACAGAAGATCTCAAGCTGGCTTTAGCCCCATCTCCACCTGCCATGTGTGTGTTATACCTGCAGCTATTCTAACACACCCGTCTCCATCACTGTAGGGACATTTACTCAAGGAAGACCCTTAAGACCAAGGCACTGTGGAGGCAGAAGCTCTGGTTTGGTTTATGCCCATCCCAAGTTCCCTCTTTGGTAAAGCAAGACTACTATTGCCAACTTCTGGGGTGGGGACCAAATAAGATAAATGACACAGAGCTGTAGATGCAGCTCAGTTGTTGGAATGTTGGCCTAACAATGCAGGAAGCCTTTGGTTTGATCCCAGTACCACAAAAACCAGGCATGGTGGCCTGTGCAGCCAGCACCAAGGAGGAGGAGGCAAGAGGAGCAGAAGTTCATGGTCATCCTTGGTTGTCTAGACGAGTTTGAGGCCAACCCAGGTACACGGCACCCTGGGTCAGAAAAACAAATAAAAGACAGACGTCAAAGCTCACACGATGGCCATTGGACGACTGCTCCCCACATCCGCAGTCACTGCTGCAGTGTTCAGTGTTCCTGGGGTCCTGTCCCCCAGCCTGACTATTGGTGTAGTAGCCTGGAGCTTCCTCCACCACATGTGGAGGAGGGAAGCGGACGCTGCAAAGGGTTTCCAGAGAGGAAATTAGAGGTTCTCTTCTTTCTCCCATGTTTGTTCGTGCTATATAAATAACGTCAGAAGTTGCTAAGTTGGACTTCCCCAGGTCATTCATGTTTGTGGGTAAAGTGGTGCTGGGCCAGAGCCAGTGGACAGCCCTTACAAGGAGCATTTTGTAGCAGATGGAATGATGACTTTGAGGGAGTCTATTTTGGCTCCCCGCAGGGAGAGGATGAGACAAGTGTCTGACTCATGGAATGAAAAATGTCTGCTCCCTCAGAGAGAGAGGGGCTTATGTGACTTGCTGAGCAGCTGGAAAGATTGCAGGGAAGTACGTTTATGTTCCGTTGTCTAAACAGGATTCAGATGGACCCATAGACGGCCTGCTGTGAAGCAGCCTTCTGCAGTCAGACCGCCTTAGGTCTGGATTTTAGTCTTCAGTTTTCTTCCTGTGAATGAGCCCTGGGGAGGAAACCATGAGCTTCATGGCCTCCTGCTTCTTGCTGACCTCTGACCTGGAGAGTGTCTGCTTTATCTCTTGGACACCCTTGGAGGCCACATGTTCCCTCCTAACTGATCTGCGGTAGAAATGGGAGCTGTCTAACCTTCCAGTCATGAGACACTGGATGTGTACTGTGTGCTGGGAAGGCAAGAGAGAAAGAGAGGGGGCACCACACTGGCCCCTTATTAATCAGCTCAGAGTCTGAGGGTAGACAGAGCCCTGGGGTGGGCACTGGAAATTGCAAACTTGGAAGAAACCTCAGAATACTAAAAAGGGGAGTGTGGCCTGGTGCTTGGTAGAGTTCTTGGATTTGTTTGTTTGACTTCCCCTCCTGTGATGCTAGGAGTACTAGGTGCTCTATGACTGAGCTATCACCAGCCCTTGTTTTCCTTGACACAGGGCTAGCCTAGTTCAAGTTGGCCTCAGACTTACTAAGTGGCCTCAGATTCATTTTCCTGAATTGACTACTGAATGCTGGAATTACAGGCATGGGCTCCCATGCACAGCTTTTGAAGTCATTGTAATCTAGGTGAAATGAAAGTTGCCCCTTATTGTAGGACTCCAGGGCTCCATATCCTGAGACCTGGCATTCCTCTCGGGATACGTCATGCTGGATGAAAACGTTGATGGAAGACAGACACAGTGTGTTCAGAGGAAACTGTACATATTTTGATACACTGTTACTATAGATTGAGAAAAAGCTCTTGTCCTCACTTCAGAGAGACTCCTGTATTTTCCAGTCCTATTAGGGACAGCCATAAAGGCCGGGGTCCTTCTGCGGGATCTAGCTTGCCATCTACGTGTGTCAGGCCTACTGGTTGAGAGCCCTCATCGCATCTGTGGATTCTGACCGTGTGTGTGTGTGTGTGTGTGTGTGTGTGTGTGTGTGTGTGTGTGTGTGTGAGGGGTAATTAGGCCACGGGGAAGGCAGACGGGCTGGACTGACCTTTCAGCCTCTGTGCCATTTCTGACTCTGGGGGATATAGCCTGTGCTGGGGCCCACTCCCCTGCTTCTCCAGCTCCCTCCACTCCACCTCACTTTCCCAAGGAGGGAAGGGCAAAGCCCTGGGATGTAGCTGACTGTATCGAGGCCTCTGAAGTCACAAGGACACAATAAATGCATCTAAGAGGACACCACTGATGGATCCCTCTGTGTCCGGATGGTATAAACCTTTAAGAGCGCTAATCTTTGTGATTCAGCTTAGGGTCTTCAAGAGGAGAGCTCTTCTCCTCCTTGTAGCATTAATGTGGAAGTGGCTGTTTCCCCATTCCCATTAATCTGACACAGGCCTTTCCTGCTTGGCTCCATTCATGGCTTCAGAATGCCTGTAAAACCTGCCGAAATGGAATGCTGATTCTTCCGGAAACAAGTTTCTTGAGTTGAGGAAGGGCGGGCCAGCTCTCCTCGGCAAGAGAGCCAACTGAGCCAAAGGCAGCTAGCTCCCTGAAAGGTCTTCCCAATGAGCGCGGAGAGGACCTGGCAGAGAGTCTTATGACTGTAATCCCAGCACTGTGGGATCCGGAGCAGGAGGAGCAGGAGTTCAAGAACAGCTTTGGCTAGATAGGGAATCCAGGGTCACCACAGTCTCAGAAAATGCGGCAAACAAGCCCAATGAGCCTAGAGGAGTGACTTAGAGCTCTGGGGACTGAGAGTATATGTGTGCTGGGTCTCATGATGTTCCTCGGGTCTTACGGTCATAGTTAGATACCTGTATCTAACTGACTCACTCTAAAACTGTGCTATGCTATGTTAGTTAAGAAGATATGGGGCCAGTCTCTGGGCACAAGGACAGAAGAGAGTGCCTTGATCACTGACCAAGGGCACAGCACACCCTTGAGGGTGTTACCCACCACCCAACCCCATGTCTAATTGTGAAGAAACCAGGCGTGCTTGAAGGATCATATGCTTATCTCATGTTCTTCTCCACATTCCTCTCCCAAACATTAACAGGAATATTTGTAGGCAAAGGAAAAAAGAGACCACAGGAAAAGTTTGAGGTGGTGTGTGTATGTATGTGGTGGTGTGTATGTATGTGTGTGTGTGTATCATTGTCCCTGGGTCTCCAGATCACAACGTTGCCATGATGTCACCATATGACTATTCTTAGAGCATACACTGATGGCTCTGAGGGTAAGCATATGGCACTTGGAGGTTCCAACCATGTAATCTTGGGTGGGCCACTATATGCAAGCCTGGGATATAATTACCTTCCACTTACAGACCCATAGGCAGCATCGGCCTCCTGCTGTCCTGGCTTCACACTACATGGGAACCCAGGCACTGAGACTGTCAAGACTTTAATTATACTCCAAGTTAGACCGTGGCAAAGACAAGTGATTCCTTGGGCTTTAGCATATTTACAACATTCAGCTAGTTGTTTCAAAGGAAAGGCAGAAGCCTACATGGGATCATAGCGTTTTCTTTTTGAATAGGTTGTATAACTCTATCCACAGACTGATTTAAATGTGAGTAGATCGTAATTTATAGCATGAAGAAGAAGCAAATGTAAAGGAGGCATCTGGTGAAAGTCTGGAAGAGCCAATAGGGAAAGCAGCTCAGTTTAGAGCTGACGGGCCAGCCTGAGACCTCTGAACTGAAACTTCTTACGTCATCTTGGAATTCAATGACCTGCTACCTGGAAGGGCCAAATGGGACTGCAACTGCCTCTGATGTGATTAGTGTTAGAGCTGGATGGAAGCCTAGATGGAGCACCCTGGGCTCTGATGTGCAGACCTCTGGGGGGTCCTACTGAAATGCATATGGGTTCAACAGTCTGCAGCCAGCTCTGGCAGTGAGCATGCCTGGGATCTCCCTGTGCTGGTAGATACAGCAGTCCAAGGGCCTGGCTTTGAATGGCAGTGATCTAGTGCAAACATTTTCTGTTACAGATGGGATAGGCAAACATTCCCTGTAGAGCACAAATGTATTGTACATGCACTTGGAAGCTGCCAACAAGGTCCCCAGAGGGCATTGGCACTCAGATCGCCATGTCTCCCAGGATCAAAAGCACTGGAGCCAAGAGGCAGTGACTTGGCAAAAAGGGGGAGGGGCAGCCAGTGAGCTGGGGGTGGAGAATGGCTTCCAGAGGTGCAGACTACTCTCTTGCCTAGATCATGGACTAACCAAGAGATGGGTGACTCACCTGTGGCAGTCGTGCCAAATCCACGCATGGCGACCATTCTTGGGGCGGAAGTCAGACTGGCCATTGTTGTGGATCTGGGAGGAGAAGCGTAGGAGGCGCCGGTAGCCTCTGGTGGGGTCGGTGTGCACAGCGGAGGCGGAGAGGCAGTTCTCCTCCATGGCACACTGCAGCAAGGCCATGGGCCTGTCCTCCAGGTAGGCGGTCTGCTGGACGATCTCGGCATTAAGCACCAGGTCAGGTGCGGCTGCAGAAGACAGACATGGGTCAGAGAGGAAACCCCTCATTTTACACGTCCTTCTGGAGCTGGCTTAGGGCTCCCTGTGCTACCTTCCTGTCACCCCCAATTACACTTTCATTTTGCTGGAAGTCTTAATACTCCCCTTCAGTTACTAGTATGGGTGGGCCAAATGCTGACACATAGTGGGTGATAGGCACCCAAGGGCTCCTCAGATCATTCTTTCTATTTCCAAGGACCCCTTAGATGTTCCATGATAAAGAGCAGAAAAACAGCCTCACCCTTGGTCTGATTCTATCTCTTCTAGTATGCATGCAGACTTATGGCGTACTAATGCCATTCCCCTTAAAATGTACCTTTATTGTTGATGTCTGAACATTGCAACATTTATTTTATAGTTCTGTAACATTTCCTTCATCACCAACTTCTATCTTTTAGGGTTGCTATACCTTGGATGCTTGGAAATCTTTTTAAATTAAAGACAAGCCTGTGATCAATATCCTATAGTCAATTTGGACCTAAATTGTGTGTGTATGTGTGTATGTGTTTTTTTCTTCTTCTTCTTTAGACTGTATCTCTAGCATAGATGAATTTCTAGCAGAGAAACTTCTAGGAGAAAGAGCTGTCTGATTTTGAAGGCTTTGGTGCATTTAAGGCTTTGCCAAGGTGGATTCTCAGAGTTTGACTCCTTTCTTTTCCCTACAGAGTGGCACAGAGCTTGCACAGAAAGGATGTTGCCCGTGTTGGGGGGGGGGAGGGTGGCGGGGAACTTCTTTTTTTCTGTTTTTTGTTTTTTGTTTTTTGAGACAGGGTTTCTCTGTATAGCCCTGGCTGTCCTGGAACTCCACTTGCCTATGACTCCCAAGTGCTGGGATTAAAGGTGTGCGCCACCACACCAGGCTTAGGGAACTTCTTTCTACAAATGTGAACTGCAGGGCTCCTAAAAAAGCATAGGCTTAAAGCAACCATGTCAGAGAACAATTCACAACAACATCCGAGGCCTAGCTCTAGAAACTGTGGGTTGAGAGCCCATACAAAGCTGTGTAAGTGAATGTGGGGGGTCTTGAAAAATTTGGGAACAGTAAAAGGTTCTGAATACATAATGTCTGGAAATTAATTCAAAAATCAAATGCACAACAAGGCTGAGGTGTTTCTTGCTAGAAACCCATGCTGCATTGCGTGACCTCACCACAGCCTTGGTTTTGAACATACTACATTGTATATGTTACATAGGCAACACGGCTGGAAACACTTTGGTGCATATTCAAGATTTCCATATATTATGAGCTATAGTGCTTTTATTATCTTTTATTATACATAAGTTTTCTGTTCTTGTAGAAACTTGGTTCAATGACAGGAACAAAGACTTTTAATATTTTTCTATTTGTAAATGTCACATCAGCATGTCTTTAATTGTACTGTTAGAATGTTCCATTTCAAACATGTTTCTTGAGATGCTGACTTGAATTTAATTTTTAAAAAAGTGTTAAAGGAACTTTCGTTTGGGATAAGGACAGATTTCCAATCATCTCTGAGATGGCTCTAAACATACTTCTGTTGTTCTGTATTTTGTATTTATTCAAATGGTGTTCTTAGCATCAACAATTATATATCAAGATACTGGTCAACTCTTATTCATTAAGATTTATTTATTTATTTATTTATTTATTTATGCAAAAATAAAAAGTACACCCATCTTATTAGTATATGTGTTGGCTAGTTTTTCGGTTAACCTGACACAAGCTAGAGTTATTTTGGAAGAGGGAACCTCAACTAAGAAAATGCCCCTCCCAGATTGGCCTGTGGGCTAGTCTGTGGTGGGTGCATTTTCTTGACTTATAATTAATGTGGGAGGGTCCACCCAGTTCCTTGAGAGTGGTGCCATCCCAGGGCAGGTGGTCCTGTGTGCTATAAGAAAGCAGGTTGACCAAGCCAAGAAGAGCAAGTCAGTAAGTAGGCCCCCTCCACGGCCTCTGCTTCAAGTCTTGCCTCCAGGTCTCTGCCCTGAGTTTTTGGCCTGCCTTCTTTCCCTCAGTGATGGTTGGAAACCTTTAAGTGAAATAAACCTCTCCCTCCTCAAGTTGCTTTTGGCCATAGCCATAGAAACCCTAGCCACACAAACTTGATTTAATCCTTAACAAACGATAAAGTTATATGCATACAAAAGAACTCCTGTAAAATAAATGTGTGATTTATAACCAGCAAAGGTTTGATTCGTGTACCTCTTTTATAGACCTCTGTAGTTAAAGTCATATAAAACTGTCTCGGGTGTCTTGAGTGGAAAGGTTTAAGAATACTGGTTCTCTAGGACTGATTTCCAACAGATACAGAAATCCCTGATTTCAATTTTCTGACAGTTGCATGTTGTGATGCTGGTGAGTTTTGATGAACATTTAATGAACATTTTGACAGAATCTAGAATCACTGGAGGAGGGAATCTCAGCTGAGGAGTTTCCTAGATCAGATTGGCCAGTGAGCATTGTCTTATTGCCAGTTGGTCCAGCCTGTGATGGGCGGCACCATTCCCTAGGTAGGGCTGTATGAGAGTAGAAAGGGTTGGCAGAGAGCAAGCAGGGCAATGAAGGTACATTGTCTTTCTTGACCATGGATGTGACGTTTTAAGCTCTTGCCTTGACTTCCCTGCAATAATAACATATAAACTGGAATTATGAACCAAAGAAACACTCTTCTCCTGTGTTACTTTTCATCAGGATACTTATCCCAGTGAGAGGAATGGAACTAGAGTGCAAGTGATTGTCTCAGGAGAGTATGGTCTAAAGTTTTGCTTCCTCAAGTTCAAAGAGGAAACAAATAAAAAGTAACTTCCCCAATGAAGTCTTTCTTAACCGTGCATGTGGGGAACAGCTCTAGTTTAATTCCCAACTATTTCTATACTTCTCCTGCAAGTTCTTGTAGCCTCCTGCCACAGCTCTGCTGGTGACCTTGCCCCCATCTCTGGGTCTCCGTGACCACCAAGCTCACACGGGCATTTCCAGGAGCTGGCAGTCTCTGTTGAATGAATGCATTTGACTAAATAAGGTGTGGAATGTAGGGTAGGGAGGGAGGGTGTCCAGGTGGGATGTGGGTAGAGAGAAGACTCCCATCAGGAGACCTGATCAGTTGGCAGATCCTTCCCTTCAAGGGCATGCCATGCGTGACAGTGCCCAATGGCCAAACTTTCTCACCACCATGGTATAATTCTTCTGAGATGTAGATTCCCTGGGGAGCACTGGGGACCTGGATCCCTAGATACTCTGAGATGAACAGAGCCAAGAGGTGGGACCCATCAGGTTTGCTCCTTCTGAGAGGAGGTTAGCTTCCCTTGAACTCAGGATAGGCTAACTTCACATAGTTTACACGTAGCTTGGTAGCCTAGAGGTAAAGTAGGCAGACATGGAGCTACCTAATATTCTCATAGCAGATGTAAAACGTTGGGTTCAAGTGCAATGGGAACGCTGGAGACTGAGCAGGTGAGTGGAAGTGAAGTCAGCATTCGCCTGGCTTGGGGGAAGAAAACCAAAGAGCCTTGTGCCCAGCATCCCACAGGGTTCTGCATAATCTGTACAGTATGGGAGAAAAGTGGACAAGTGGATACAGCCAGTAATGGTGGTGTAGAGGGAAATGCAGCCAAAAATGCAGGAAGGTGAAGAGGAAGAAGGATTGTATGTGTAGGGCAGTGAGAATTCACTACCAAGGAACTGTTATTCAAATATACAAGCCTATGGGGCCATTCTTATTCAAATCACCATAGGTGGGAAGACCTACACTAAACACAGGGGGCTTTAATCCAGGAGGACTCTAGCCCTCATCTCTCTGCCTCCAGACTGCAGATATAAAGTGCCATCTGCCTCCTCCTCCTCCTCCTCCTCCTCCTTCTTCCCAGTATGGACTGTATCCTCAAACTATTAACCAAAATAAACCCTTCCTTCCTTCCTTCCTTAAGCTGCTTTTGTCTGGCATTTGGTACTAAAAGCGAGAAAAGTAACTGATACACATTCCCAAAACTAGCTCTTCCCTGTTTCCTCTTTGCCATGTCATCAGCCGGGTCCTGTTTTGGGGGAGTAAGTATTGTTTGTCCCTTTTAATCCCAGAATCCACAGTGCTTTCCCACCCCGAGCACACACTGTGAAACCCGAGTCTTGAGAAGGGGAACGGCCGGTTCCCTGAACTCTAGAACTGGAATATAGGGGAGAGTGAGAGGCAGCAGCTCTTCGACATTCTTACTTTCCGAGCAGGCGACTCCGGCACCAAACCGCACCCCACCCTCGGGGCAGGCCACCTCCTCATCGTGGCGGCAGTGTGCTAGGGACAGCTCCGTTCCTGAGCACTTCACTCCACTCATGACCACGTTGTTGGCGAAGATATTTCCATGCCAGTACCAGGTTTCCTGGAGAAATCAACCAAAGAAGTCACTAGCGGGTCACCTTGTTAACTTCTGGCTTCAGAAAACCCTCATGGTTTTATGATCCCATTTTCTAGATGGGGATGGTCGAGGCACAGAGAGCCATTTATCCTAGCTATGTGGTTAGCTGAGTGAACTTCTAGGACTAACCCTGACCTTGCAGGAGAGGAGAAATCCATTCACCTACATCAATAATTAGCTGCCTTATAAAATTCAACTTCTGGATTTAATTCTAGGGAAAGTACTTTATAGGACACTGACTGAAGAGCCCACAGGTTTATGATGCTAAGATTTACTGGGTCCCTTCTAGCTACAGAACTTCAAAAAATGCTGTTAGCATACACTCTTGCACTTTAAGAAGATTCTAATCGAGGAAACCAGAGGGGTCAGGTAAGGGGCATGCAAGAGAACGTAAGTGCCTGTGCTCCGGAAGTTTCCAAAGGTTTTTCATGTGTCAGCAACAATATGTAGATAAATAATACCTAAATAAATCTCTGTCTACCGACTGATGAGAAGTTACACAGTTTTGGGTGAGTTATAGAGACGGGGAGTTGGCCCTCTCTCTTTGAGTTCTATAGCCATTGATTCACAGCCTTGGACTGAAAACAAAATTTTTTAAAATAGAGACTATGCTGAACATGTATAGACGTTTTTGGGCCACTTTCCCCCCAAGAAGTACAGTACCACAACAATACACATAGTATCTACACTATACTAGAGATACAAGCCAGCTAAAGACAAGAAACTTCAGGGGAAGACATGTGTAGATTCTAAAGGAACACAGCACCATTTCAGGGAAAATTGGATTATCATGTTCTAACGGAGGTTCCGTACTAACCCCCAGGGATATTGAGGGAGGTCTGTATCTAGATCCTATTGGTTCTGTTATCCAAAATACTTCTAATTCTTCACAGTAACAACCCAGGTCCCTAAGCAGAGATTGAGCTTGACTTAGGTGGCTGTTTAAGACCCCCAAGCTGAGGCTCAGGTGTCTTGGGAATGAACTGTCAGAGAAGAAAATTAGCCAGTCAGTAGACCTGTTATACGGAGAATCAGATTGTGTGTGTGTGTGTGTGTGTGTGTGTGTGTGTGTGTGTGTGTGTGTCCAGTTTGCCCTGGGAGGTTAAGCTCCCAGATGGTGTGAGCCATATCTCTCCTGGAGATTAGAATGATAAACTGCAGACAGAACACATGCATTTCTGTCTCAGCCCATATCAATTCATGGGAGACCAACTGACTCAGCAAAGATACTAAGCTCCTTCCTTAGACCCCAGGAAAGGCTACGTGGGACCAGGAAATAGAGTCAGGTTAGCAGACAAGATAGACCACAAGTCTTGTCCTGCTTCTTCGTGAAAATGCTCAGAGCAGGGACACTAAGGATTATGGACCCCTCCTTCCTTCTTACAGGTGGGATGCCTGGGGCACAGAGACATGGGTACTTTGCCACAGACTATCATGCAGGAATGGAATTGGGAATAACCCGGATGTCTAGTCCTATGCTGCCTGTGATAGAGGGTTGGGAATCAGAAATGAGGATCAGAGCAAGCTCAGTGGCTCTCTTGAGTCATTAGGTCATTAGAGAGTGGTCCTGGGAGGAAGGTGTAGCCAATGTGACAAGGCAGAGACACCAAGGAAGAAAAGGTCCAGCCAAAGAGGGCTTCAAGGGAACAAACCAAGGTATTCAGACATTCCGAGTGCTGATCCCAAGGCTGAGTTCTCCCTTCTTTTCTCAAAGACCAAATAACTTCTCTCTGCCCTCAGCCTGGGGAGAATCCAAACATGCAGACTGGAGTGGTCCACAGACAGCAGTAAGCGACCCAGAGGCGTCAAGCCTGCAATGAGTGGGCCCCAAGGGATCTCAAGGAGCACGGCGTAACCTTGGATGCCACATAACACAAAACCGCCAACTTCCTTAAAACATCATGAGTTCTCTCTGTCATGGTTTTGCAACCAGAAGGCACAGTATGAGTTCTGTAGCTGACAATATGTGTCACAATGTCAAATGGCTGGACACACCTGGAACCTCTTATTCTGTAGCTGGAAACAGACTGGGATAGGAGAGTCTTGATCCAGAGTTTGGGGATGTCAAAGACTATAGGTAAAATGAGGTCTCCTGCCTAGACCCAGGGTTTGCTTGATTGTGTCCCTCCTTTCTAGCTGGGGAAAACTAGCTGAAGAGAGGAGCTGACTGACGATGGGGAAAGGCCAGGCTGGATGGAGGGTGGGCTGGGCTGTGAGGCTAGGACCACTTACCTGGAAGGCATTGCTGGCAAAGCCCAGGCCTAGCTGCCGGCAGACCACCATAGCTTCCACAATGCCCCAGTTCTGGCCGCATACAGTCCCCCAAACAAGGGACCCATTTCTCTCTGTTAGCACCTCCACTCGGCCCTCATAGGGATTGCGGCCTCCATTCAGGCGCACCTGTGGGTAGTAAGGAACACAGTTGTGAGGATGAAAGGGCGGTCTCTCCATATTGCCATGAGCTCCAAGTCAGGGGGATCCTAGCTGGCCACCCTTGGATTCAGAACCTTCTTAAGAGCCCCATGGGTGCCAAATTATGCCAGCATGAACTCAGTGAAGCCTCACCCAGGGGTCAGGACCTCTTTCTTTTGGGAATGTAGCGCGTCCCCAGAGGTAACAAGAATTACGTGTATAGCATCTGGATTCGGCTGGATCTGGCCACTCACTCATAGGTACTAGGTGCCAATGATCACTCATAGAGCCTCCCTCACTGTGGATCTTTTCTCCCAGTGATAGCAGAAATGAAGCTTTGCTGTAGCTGGACAAACAAAACCCAGAGCCTTGTGCATGCTAGACAAATAATCTACCAACTCAACCACATCGCAGATCCCATCCTCTAATGCTTATGCATGATCCCCAATGCATTCGCTCTGGAGGTGTGGTCTCTAAGGAGACAATTAAGGCCACATGAGACCATGTGGGAATGCTATAATTCAACCAGACTGATGATATCTTTATAAGGAGAAAAGAGCCCCTAGGGATGCAGCAGGCACAGGAGGAGGTTACACGAGGACAATAAGAAGGTGGCTGGAACAGGTCAGAACAAAGAAGCCTCTACGGACATGCAGCCCCGCAATGCCTTGGCTTAGACATGCAGCCCTGCAATGCCTTGGCTTGGCTGTATTTTCCTTGCAGAGTCAGGAGGGGACCAATCTCATTGGTGAAGATGGAAGCATTTTGGTGGTGGTGGTATGTATGTGTGTGTGTGCATGTGTGTGTGTGTCAGCAGGAGCAGATCGAGGGTGATAACATTCAGATGCTTTGATTCTGCCCAGTGTGGTTGCCGACACACTTGAGAGCCCCATGCCAGGCCATGCAGTGCTTGGCTGGTCACTGTGGCAAACATAAACTCTCCCGCATTGGGGAAGCATAGCTTTGAACCTGGCTCTTTGGAAAGGTGAGAACTGTTGGCAGTGGGGATCCAGCACTTCTGTTATCACACCCAGGCACCTGATCTGGCTCAGCTCTATCTACTGACCATCGGAAGGTTCTGGAAAGCCCCATTTCTTTGGCTGAAGGTCTGTCACATCCCTGAGCTTTGACTCATCTGGACAATGACCCAGCACATTGGGACTTACAGCTGGCCATGAGTTGCAACCTTATCAGGATTCTCTTAAAGTACTTCTGGCAGTTCCAGACGGCATTTCCCTGTGTTTGCACTCCCACTCACCGGCACAAGAATACACAGCTCAGCTGCCTGTTGCTGGGTTCCCACCTATGGCCTGGTTAAGGAGAGTGAATTGCACCAGAAGGGCCTTGGTGTTCTTGGTCTGGTGCTAAGGTCGATTACTGCTGTCTAAGCAGGAGCCTGCAACATCTGCTGACATGATGTGACTGTTTAAATAATCAGACAATAATAGCTCTATGACATATGTCACACAGCACCCCAAAAATTTAAGGCATGGTGGTGAAGAGCATTGTGCAGGGAAGCCTGGGTGTTTTGTAGCACTAGCTAGACTTCCTAAAGGACAGGGGTAGGGGAATTCTTCCTGGTGAGCAAGGTCGAGCAAGCTTATAAAGTCCTGCGCCAGGAAGGGTGGAGTCTGTCTCCAGTTGCAATTCTGCTGACTTCTTACTTCCCTCTGTTTACAGCAGTGCACTCACTCGGTGCTCTGTAGACCTGCCATCCATCAGTGTGACACCTCTGAGTCTTTACAGACTCAGACTATGCCACTGGTGTCAGAAGTATGGTAGACCTTGAGTCCCTTATAGCTACCACTGTAGCACATGCCTAGTCCCAAAGCAAAGAATAGCCCACAGGGAGAGAGGTCAGATATCTGCCAGACCAAGAGCGGCATTCATATGTTTGCTCATTTGGCACTTAAAAATGTTGGGTTGGCAATGACATTGAGTATGCAGTGGCAAAGCTGGCATTGAAAGTTCATCTTAAGAGATGGAGAGATGGTTCAGTGGTTAAGAACACTGACTACTCTTTAGAAGGTCCTGAGCTCAAGTCCCAGCAACCACATGGTGGCTCACAACCATCTGTCATGGGATCCGATGCCCTCTTCTGGTGTGTCTGAAGACAGCTACAGTGTACTCATATTTGTGAGCACTTTAACTTACCCTGGAGAGTACTTCGCTACCTGGTCTGTATTCTTTGGGCGAGGCATCACAGATCCCCCTGGGCATCCCACCTCCTCACCTTTTTCTGGAAGCCCATAATGGGGATATTGCACCGCACTCCAGCGTCTTCCTCGTGGTTGCAGCCCTGAGACTCTGTGTTGAATTTGCATTCTATGATGGACTTCTCAGTCCCCGTGCACTGGACTTCATTGAGGTGGATGGGCCCAATCCCTAGGAAGGGAAAAGAAGACGTATGCTATAAAATCATCCAGGAAGTTTCCTGGAACCTGCAAGAAAGACCCTGGAAATCAGACTCTGCCTATTCCATCTTCAGAACTCTCCCAGCCCAGGTTCCCTTCTCCCTGGAGAGAACTGGCAGTGCATATTTTGCCATAAGTGCAGATAAATTTTGCTACCAAACTGCCCTGTGTCAGGTCACATGGTATTAATGGTTTTGAATGTAAAGTGTTCCCCAGAAGCACATGAATGCTTGCTCTCCAGCTGGTGGCGCTGTTTTTGAAGGATTATGAAAACTTGCCTAGCCTTGCTGGAAGAAGTGTCGCTGGGGAGTGAGTGGGCTTTGAGGTTCGGAGGCCTGGTCCCACTTCTAGTTCCTCACTTCCTTCCTGACTTAAGATGGAAGCAATGTGACCAGATGCCTCATGCTCTGGACACCATGCCTTCCCCGACATCTTTTTCTTAGTTATTTCTTGCCAGGTCACATCAGTGGGAACAGTAGCTCATACATCCAGCCTCTCTAATCACTGGGCTTTTCTCATCCACAAAGGGGTCCGACTAGAAGATGTTACAATTTACCCTGCAGTTACCACATTCTGTGCATTTGGGGGTCTGAAAGGAGTACCTATGGCTCTACTTGCAAGTCCCCGTAAGAAACGGGTAGACTATACAAACCATGAGGTCTGAATTAGAAAGGGGGTGCTTTAAAATACAGTTAAGGGTGGGGTGTAAGGAATGTATGTATATCCCAGGACAGTCAAGAAGCCAGGGTGAATAATACTGGGACTTGGGCACACTCCTAAGAGTGAGAGAAGAGATAATAACTCACTTAGGAGAGGTGTGGGGAGAAGACTCCAGAAAATAGTTGTCACTCTTCATGGAGGGACACAGTGCCCATGGGAACTGCCTAAGCCTCTCTCCTCTCGTCACCTGCAGTTCTCACCAGTGTCCTGTGTTGGCCAGACTCAACTATGCCTTGAGGTAGGGGGCATCATGGTGAGGGTGGAAAGTGAACTTGGGAGGGCAGACAGGAGAGATGCTGCGGCGACATGGAGACGGTGCCAGGAAGCTTGCCTTTCTGGGGGTGGGGCTGTGCGAGTGAGCCTCAGACTGGAGAGAGAGGGTACTCTTGCCCCTCTGCTCACACCAGTGCTCTGTTTTAAGCATGTGAACTTCTTGAAGAGTCTCTGCTCTTGACTCTTTCATCTTCATTAGTCTGCTTCTCCCCAGGTTCTCCCCACACCAGAAAATGGCACCCGCTAGGACACATGGCATTGGTAGAACCCCAAGATCATCTCTGGTACCTCCTTCATCCTGGGAAATCCACCCATCACATTCCGCTCACTCATCTCCCCAAATCTGGATGCTTTGTTCCTACCCCCATTTCCCCAACCATAACAATTGCTCTCCCTGTGGACAATGACCAAGTGACTTTTAGTCCCGTCTCTCTGTCCTATTCTAATATCTTCCCCGCATAAAAACCTCACGAGTTGTTGCTTTTTGTTTTGGCTTGGTTAGGGTTTTTTGGTTTTTCAAGACAGTTTCTCTGTGTAGCCATGGCTGCCCCCCTGGAACTCACTCTGAAGATCAAGATGGCCTCAAACCCAGAGATCCTCCTGCCTCTGCCTCCCAAGTGCTGGGATCAGCCACTGCCACCCAGCTCCCCATGAGGTTATAAATTCGTGTCAAATCCCTTTAACGACTTATCACTGCCCTTAGGGAGCAGTGTCCCTGATCTACCGGCACCAGATGATCTTGGAGGCCCTACACTTGGAGGCCTCCCACCTGTGTTCCAGGTCAGCTCAGTCCTCCCACCTCAGCCACAGAGGTCTCAGGCTCCTCCCAGCTCAGACACAGAGGTCTCAGGCTCCTCCTGGCTCAGTTACAGGAACCTTAGGCTCCTCCCAGCTCAGACACAGGGCTCTGGGATTCCATCATAGAGTCCAGTGCTCCCCCCTCTGCATGGCTCACACTCCTCCACAGTCCACCACTGACACCCTTCCATCCTTAGCTTCATGGACAAGTCTTTCTGGTCCTTACTTCACCACGTCTGTGTTTCACCCCTGTAGCCTCACTTTGCACACTTGCTCCCTGAAAATGTCTCCCCCACCATGAGGGCAGGGACCCCATGTTTTCCTTCTGTATATTCCCAGCCAGTGCCTTGCAAGACAGGAAATTTCCACAGTGTCCACACAGATGCAGCTGACATCACTGAGTGCCTTTGACCTGTAACCCAGCAACCATGGGCTATGGACTCAGAAGAAGGCAGAATCTGCCTTGAAAAGTTCCCAGTGCCTAGGCAGGCAGGAGCCACACGGAGACATATGACATAATGCAGTCAGAAGCAAAGATGGAGATGGCCACAGGTTCCTTGGGGTCCAGGAGGGCATTGGCCCTGTTAAGGGAACCAGAGTGCCGAGAGATGGCCACCATCTAGATGTCCTGAGGAAGGAAAGTGCCAAGTTTCTGCTTCCACAGAAATTTATAAAGGAAGACGTTTCCAATTTCTTGGAATTTTACAAATTAGTAAAAACAGTCCATGCAAAATTGCCAGGAGATTGCAAGGACCCAAAGCACAAATTGTCGATCCCCCAAAGGGAGCCAGAGCCATAGGATTAGGGCTTGGGTTATAAATTTGAGGATGATGACAGAGACGTCCATAGCTGACATTTACTGTGGATTGGATCCCAAACATCCAGTTTATCTTAACTCATTTAAATACCAGGGGAATCCACTTCTGTGTGTGGAACAGACCTGTCACATGGGCTTCTCACTGTGGACAGAAGGCTTTTACAGCCACCTCTTTAGCCTTACCCTGCCTGATACCAGGAGCCAGTGGCTACTCAAAACACTCAGGGCAAGTCTATGAACTGTAAGCATAAAATACAAGAGACGACAAAGCTGTATTATGAACATGCAAGCAATCTTGTTAACAGCATTTCTATCAATGACATGCTAAAGTCATAGTATTTTGGATATACTGGGTTTAACAAAATGGATTATTAGAGTTAATTTCACCTGTAATTCTTTTCATGTGGCTATTCGAAAATTCAAAATTATATATGTGGCTTGTATTGTGTCATTGCAGGAAAGCACTGGTCTATGGAGCTGGAATGTTTCGCCAAGTGTTTGTTCAGTTGACCATTATCTGTTCAATTGGAGTGTGCCTCCTCTTCCGGGGGTGCCTTCCTCCCTTAGTCCCTCCCTGGACATCTCTAGAGCAGTGCCTGCTGGGCACAGACTCTATGGACAGGGGTTAAAGCACACAGGCCTATCCCTTCTATGTGGTTCAGCTGTTGGGGAAGGTGAGTGTGTCAGCAGACATCTGGGACCGACCTTGTGGCTGGGTACTTGGGAAGAGCCTGCTATACCCTAGCATCCATCCAGGCGACACTGGAGCCAGACAGTACCGCACACATCACCTATCCAGCTACCTGGTTTGCCAGTGAAGAATCTCGGGACCAGAAGGTTCTCCAAGGTCAACAGACAAGCAAGTAGCCAGGCCAGGATGAGGACTCAGCCTCTGTCCTCTCACTACCCATGGGTATGGGTGTGGTTACTTGTTCCATCGGCTAGAGCCAGGACTCAGGAGCTGACCCTATCTGCTCTGGGGCTTGTCTTGAACGTGGTACTTTTCCTTTCCTGACTATTACCGTCATCTACCCAACGTGGCAGCAGGCACATGAACCTTCCACGGTGCCTTCAAGGCCAACATCAAAGGTACCCAAGGCCCCTTCTTCCGAAAATTCCTCCAGGCACTTGTAAACCTTTGGCTGCTCTGGGTGGTGAAAGAATTAGGTCATACAGAACCCACTCATGACACATGGAATGTCCATGTCATCAAATGCTTGCTTGTTTATGCCTCAGGATGAGTGGCCCTGGTCCTATGGACCTTAGGAAAGCACAGACTTTACACGTGGATCAGCTGGCAGAGTAGACAGTGGGAACACCGAAGAGCCTGGTTGTCTCACTAGGACCTAAGGAGAATGAGTTGTTGTGTAGCATAGCAGAGACTGCTGCATAACACACTATGCTGCTGCTGCTGCTGCTGCTGCTGCCCTAAACCATCTACTCCATTATTGCACACTTGGAACATTGGCACAAGAAAGGATCAAATGTGATCCAGACTGGGCGCGGAGGGAGATAGTGTCAAAACAAGGAAGCCAAACATGTCAGAGTTTGGAAACCTCAGTCTTTCTGCCAACTACTGGGGTTCCCTGAGCCTCTAATTCCTCAGATGATGGACCAAAGTAACTGAGTTCCTCTCCAGCAGGGCGGGTCTATGACCGCAAGGCTTTTCTCAGTTCATGCCCAGGGAAGCTGGGGCATGGCACCCTGCAGGACTGTCGAGCAGACGAGGTGTATTGTTAGGATATGTGAGTTCTGTGTTCTTTAACTGAGCTGGAAGTGAAGCCCAACCAGGAAGCTGGAGTCCTAGCAGAGGGAACCACTGACATGGCGTCCATCGTCCATCGCATGGGTGAGTGAGGGCAGTTTCCTCCCTCAGGCAGCAACCAGTGAGCTCTCCAGATCCCTTTCCATGGGGTGATGGCTCCATTCGTGAGAGTATGGGTTTCCTCTCACAGTCTAGGAGAGTGATTCCCACTCTTCCTAATGCTGTGACCCTTTAATATAGTTTCCTCCTATTGTGGTGACCCCAAACCAACCATACAATTATCTCCGTAGCTACTTCATGACTGTAATTTTTGCAACTGTTATGAACCATAATGTAAATATCTGATATTCAGGATATCTGATACATGACCCCCAAACGGGTTGCGACCCACAGGCTTAGAACCACTGGATTGAGACATCCTATCCTTGTCTGTAGCCCAAGCCACAGCAGCACTGCCATAGCAGCCTCCCTGCTGTTCAGTGCTGAACAGATTCCCAGAAAAGACTAAGACTGTCTTCCTTAAAGCACAGCTCTTCCGGGGAGGGCTGGGCACTCATGAGGCTGCTTGGTCTTGGGAAAGCTCCTGATGGATCAGGGATTTCAAGACTGAGTGGTTTTCCTGGACTTAACCCGGGAGAGTTTAGGGTCTATTCTGTGGTCAAAGGGACAGCATTTGACCTGGGGTTCCCCACTGAATGCTCCCCATTCTTTTGCTCCTTATTCACAGGAGTGATTTGTCTGGGATACTTGATAGAAACCAGCATCCTTCTCACGACTGTCTCATGATATCAGAAGGAACTGCCTGGTTTTCTTTCTCTGCTTCCAGGAGGAGCCCAGTATTGGCAAAGCAGCAACAGGGTGGAAAAGCCAAGGTGATGGTTCTTTGGGGTGCAGCTGTGCTTGATGGATTCTGAGATCTTTTCCTGGAGGAAGGACCTGGAATTCTGACTTTCCTATTGGAACAGCTGAGAGTACAGAACGGGGCATTGGAGACCCTCTGGCCAGTCACCCTTTCTCTAGGAGGGCAGTTCCAAACCCATCAAATGGGGGTTTAGTATTCTTTGAGGAGCTGGCTCAGGGGTCAGGGGTGTTCCAAGATTCCCTAACGAATGGGCTGCTGCAGGGGAAGGAGCAGAGAAAGCTGAGCTTGAGAGAGGTTCATCACCATCAGGACCTAGGTAGAGAGGCTCCTACCTTCAGCTACCCCATTTCTTACCTTGCCCCAGTCTGGAGCCTGTGACGGCCTCTTTAGCGGTCCCGAAGCCCAGCTCTCGACAGACCACACTGGCAGATACCAGGTCCCACTTGTCGTCGCAGATGGTTCCCCATTCTCCATTCTTTAGCACCTCCACTCGGCCCTCCCCGACCTGGGCTCCACCTCTCAGCCGCACCAAGGGTTGCTGGGGAGACACACGGTCCTGCTGAGTGCAGAAGTGACAAGTATCCTTCGAGCTGTCAGGGCCCCACTCCTGCCCCATGACCCTGCCAGATCCCCAGAGCTCAGTTCTGAACTCCATCACTTATTGAGGGTTGGGTGGCAAAGGTTCCCTCTATGGCTTCTCATGGGCCTCTGTCTAGGAGGCCATCTGAGGCCAGAATCAGCTCATCATTCCTTCCCATGTTTGACTCCTAGATCCCACCATCAGTGGCAATCTTCCTACCTCTAGTTCTGGAACCTCCAGTGTTAGAGCTACTGTAGAGAGAAGTTTCCAAGTCCACAGATTACAAGCGAATCTTTATTTCCCACTGCTTGTAATAGAGCCTTACAGTCTAGTTCTTTAGGGAGACCCCTTGGTGAGGAGCCAAATGCAAGCAGTACATCTGCTCATAGATAGGGAAGCAAAGGGGAGCCCACAGGAAGTAGCAAGACAGAGTGAAAAAACAAAGCCTTACCAGGAAAGTCAGACCTAATCAGGACTAATCAGGACATGACTCAGAGCAGGGGCGCTGTAAGGGACAGGGAGCCTCCCTAGTTAAGACCAGCAGCTATCCAAGTCCAGATTACAAGATGCAGCCTTTCCAGACATTCAGAGAGGGCAGAGAGGACAGAGAGGGAGGAGATGGTAGTTTAAATGCCCCTAATCTTACTCATTGTCTAGAAGCTTCAGCCCCCTTCTGGGACTTCAGGAATTACCCAGGAGTGAGAGCCATCCCCTGCATGTTTTATGAAGCCTGGGGATTATGTCTAGAAGGTTAGGAGTTGGCCTCACCTGTCTACACAGCAGCTTTGCCTCAGTTTCTGTGCACATGTACATACCCATTTGTGCACGCTCTCTCTCTCTCTCTCTCTCTCTCTCTGAGTGTGCAAGGCTCTGTTGATACTTGATGGAGGGCTATATGAAGCCACTGTAGGCAGATCAGACCAGAGACCTTATTCTACTGCGACTTATGTGGTCCCTAGCCTGTGACTTCCTTCAGCTCAAGTACTGATGGCCAAGATAAGACAGGCATGCCTGAAGGTGGTATATTTCAAGGGTTCAAGCCCCCTGCCACCTCGAGGGGAAAGGCACCAAGTAAGAGCCTGTCTCTCTATTCTCCAGTCACCCCTGGCTTCCTCACAATGTCATCTTGGGGCTAGCCTCGCAAGGGATGGTACTGTGAGACCACCCAGAGTCCCTAAGAGACTGCTGAGCCTGACACTAGTGTGAAAAGGAAGGGAGGTGGGTGAGCGAGCGCAAATACTGAGTGGCTTCAGAAACTGATTCTTACTTCAGAAAGCAGAGCAGAGTGAGGAAAACCGCTGGCTACAGCCTCTGTTTTCAGTAAAAACGTGACCTCCTTCCCAAGCTCATGAGTGGGACACAAGCTCCCCCCACCCCCTCACGTGGATCCATCATCCTGACCACAGCTAGATGGAGACTGAATATCAGATAGCCTAGCCACAGACCCTGGAAGTGGCCAGGTGGCGATCCAGCTGGCCATGGAGTGAAGACACAAACCAAGGAAAATATGAGGTCAGTCTCCCACTTCGTTCATTGGTTTGGTATGAACTTGACTCCTTCCCTTTACACAGAACAGCAGAGGAATTCCAAAACAGTAGGATCTGGAACTCTGGGTGGCAGGGAAAGCTGGGGGCCGGTATGGGGAGGAGGGAGGATGAAGCCATCAGAATGAGGGGCAGGGGAAGTGAAGGTTCAGGCAGGGGCAGATTGGGTCCTAGAAATAGCACTGTCCAGCTATGCCTGTGACATAGGGCTAAGGTATCTGATAAAGTAGTCATATATCTGCATTTCCATGGCCCCCTGAGGGGATTGAGAAGGCCAAGCTCACTGTTTCCCAGAAATACCAGGAAGTTAGGAGGCCCCTTTATGTCATTCCCAAAGTCTGGGCAGAAGCCTGGGCTCCCAGCATGCCTTTCACTCCTCTCACTTACTGCTGGGACTTTCATTCAAACACCTCCCAGCCTGAGTGAGGTACCCAGGATGGTTTATTGGGAGGCATCCTTCCCTCTGATTTCCTATCTCTGTGGGGCACCTCACAGGTAGCTGAGGAAAAGGGTAGGCAGGAGGAAGAGAAGGTGAGGAGACACAGTTATTATTGGTTTGCAGGGACATTTCTGCTGTTCCCCCAACTTCCATCCCTCTTTAGGCTCCGTCCTCCCCTCTTCTTCTCTGGCATGGAACTCACTCTGCCAACATGATGTCTTCTGAGTACACAGATCTTAAAGAGCCTGGGGACTCAGTCCATGATGGAAGTGTTATCAAGCCTGTGACTCAAATCCTGACCTACGATCACAAACATCCAATACCCAACAACATGTGTGCATCTTAAACACACACACAGACACATCTTCAATACATACATATCCCCAACACAAACACACACACACACACACACACACACACACGGAAGGAGAGAGGGAGGGAGAGAGAGAAAGAAGAAAAATTATAAAACCTCTACATGATTGTGGAGGGAAGACAGATTTAGAGACTCTTTCTTTTTCAGAGGATCAGTCTGTCCTGATTGGGTCACTCACCTGTTCTGGGGAAATCAGTCAGCTGAAACGGAGGATCTAATTTATATGGGAAAATATCCCTTGATGGCCCCTGTCCCCTGTCCCCAGGCAATTAGTCTCACAACCCTCAATACAAATCAAGAAGCCATTCCTGTAATGATAATGTGGCCAGCAGACAGATGACTAGTGGGTGAAAACTTTTTGCTCTTAAGTTAGTTTTTCTTTTGTGAGATAAGCCCAAATGGGTTAGAAAAACCATAGCTGATGTCACGTGCCTCCTACAGTCCAGAGTCCTCGATGCTTTCTACCTTCAGGAACTTTACGGGAGCACAAGGTCCCTGGCTGGCTTCTCTCTCTCTCTCTCTCTCTCTCTCTCTCTCTCTCTCTCTCTCTCTCGCTCATGCCGACTCAGTGAACTGGGGATAAGGAGCCAGTGCTGGTTAGTGATGTTCTCTCTCCTGTTCCCTATCTAATCATGACCCCTGCTAGCGGCCAAGTGCCTGTACCTTTTGCCCAGCCCTTACCTCTGGTTTGTAGGCTTTCCGGAACCTTGAGGGTCCATCGGGGCTGAAGATCTGGCTAGGCACACAACTGACCACAGCTGGCTGCCCGTTCTCACAGGTGGCGTTCTTCACAGGGTCCCGGGACATGGAAGGGCCCAGCTTGCAGCTGGAGATATGTGCTTCAGTGCCCGTGCAGTTCATAGAAAACTTCCAGTAACGCAGCTTTCTCCTTGAGGCAAAGGTTCTGCAGGGAAATGGAAGGGATGGGCAGCTAGGGCATCCCAGCAGTCACCTGCTTCCTTCCAGCCTAGCAGGTCCATTTCCCACAATGCAGTCTCCCTGGCCTCTCCCACCCCTGGGCTGGATTATAGGCATGCACCAACACTCCTGCCTTTATTTTCATTTTAAAAGTATAACAGTTAAAGGATAGTGGTTTATAAAAGCCCCTTTCTTAAAGCAACAGCCAAATGATAACATAACTAAGCCAGTCCCGTGAAAATAGCATTGGTCTAGTCCATTCAGGGACAGAGCTCTTACAACCTAACTACCCCCAGAAGGTGCCACTTCTTAATACTGTTAATTACAGTGTAATTTGTAGTAGAGGGGACAGTCAACCCATAGCTCTATTGTAATGGTGGGTGAAGGCTAGGGACTGGGACGGCTGGAGGGAGAACTGGGCTGAGAGAGTTGATGGCCCATGGTAAGAGCCCTGGTACCAGAAGAGAGACCCACCTCCCAGAGCAAAGACATCTCCCAATTCTGGTAATGGGGGCCCACAGGTAAATCTTCAGATGCTTATGTCCCTGGCTTTGACTCCATCTTGTCTGTGAATTGGAACACTGTTGTAGGAAAGATTACAACTCAGGGGAGGATTTCTCTCTCCTTCGTTTTGGTCAAAAGTGTAACTGAATCGGTTAATCTCTCATTGCAGGAGGAATTACCATCGCGTGGTGTCAGTTAACTGACCAAATGCTGACAAAGCACTTAAAACAGTGCACAGATCCAGGGCAGTGGCTTTTGAAATGAATAAAAACTCTAGTGGTGATGTGGATTGAATGTGAAATGTCCCCCAGAGGCTCATGTGTTGGTGGGATGTTTGGTCCCCTGCTGGAGGCTCTGTTTTGAGAGGTAGGGCCTAGCAGGAGAAGGTGGGTCTCTGCAGGAGGGATGGTCAGAGCTATAACCCAGACTCTTGTCCACTCTCTCTGCTCCTGATCCTCAGAGATGTGAGGAGACCCAGCTGCACACCCCTGCCAGTGAACTCCACGATGCCCTCCCCACCAGGAAGGACTGTGCCCTCCCAAACTGTGAGCCAAAAGAGCCTTTCTCCCTTGAGTTGCAGCACTTTGGTATTTTGTCACACTGAAGAGAGATGTTAGAGGACAGAGAGATGGCTTACAGGCTGAGGGACATGCACTGCTCTTGTACAGGACCCAAATTTGGCTTCTAGCACCACACCTGTTACTCTAGTTCTAGAGAGAATCAGATGCCCCTGTCCTTTGCAGGCATGTACACACACACACACACACACACACACACACACACACACACAGAGAGAGAGAGAGAGAGAGAGAGAGAATATGTTAAAAGAAAGAAACTAATAAAATGGTTAAAGAAGAAAAGGAAGGGGAAAGAGGTAGGGTCCGTCAGCTCAGCAGTTAAGAGCACTGGCTGCTCTTCCAGAGGACCTGAGTTCAATTCCCAGCACCCATATGGCAGCTCACAACTGTCTGTAACTCCAGCTCCAGGGGGATCTGACACCCTCACACAGACATACATGTAGGCAAAACACCAATGCACATAAAACAAAAATAAATAAATGACAAAAGAGAGAGGAAGAATCCTTGCTGAGGTGACGAGGAACACTAGGATGTGAATAATTGTGGGGTTTAAAGAGGGATGTCGGAGGACACTGGTCCTCTGAGGCTGTCCAGCTTTTTTTTTTTTTTTGGTCACTTTGTAGACCAGGCTGGCCTCGAACTCAGAAATCTGCCTGCCTCTGCCTCCCAAGTGCTGGGATTAAAGGCGTGCGCCACCATGTCCGGCTTTGCTGTCCAGCTTTTTTTTTTTTTTTTGGTTTTTCGAGACAGGGTTTCTCTGTATAGCCCTGGCTGTCCTGGAACTCACTTTGTAGACCAGGTTGGCCTCGAACTCAGAAATTCGCCTGCCTCTGCCTCCCGAGTGCTGGGATTAAAGGCGTGCGCCACCACGCCCGGCGCTGTCCAGTTTTTTAGAGACTGTGTGCTTGCCCCTGGGCAGGACTCACAGAGATGCCTGAGGAAGCTGACTGTTGCTACCCTGACAGAGGTGGCTATGTGACAAGGGGACCCTGGGAGGGACAGATGTGAGATCTGTCCCTTCTGGTCCAACCTCCACAGAAACATCTGCCTTGTGTTGGGGTGAATGGTATGTGAACACAGAGAAAGAACAAATTCTTTAGATGTCATTATTGTCTCCCTTTTACCAAAATGTGTGTCTTGGAACAATTCTAGCACAGCCATGGGTACAAGCACTCAAATATTTTAAATACACAGTATATCTGATAGTTCAGGATGTGTGTTCACCACAATGACATCATACAGTAGAGATGCCCACAAGGGGGCTGTCATTAATTCCCGAGCAGCTCCCCCTCCCCACTTCCTGTGAGGCCCCTAGCACTGAGAAACCTCACCTCCCTTCCACACATGTGCTGGAGAATACGCTCAGGGGAGCATTAGCTGTTCCAGGTCAGAGCATACTGATCCCACCGCTGGCTTGGGAAAGCCTGTCTGTTTCCAGCTGTTGGTGAGTACCCACCCTCTCTCACCCTGCATATAGGGCTGCCTCAGACCTGTCCAGTCTTCCCCCAGACAGTCCTGCTTCTGTCTTACATCAGCTCTCAGGAATGTGCCGCCCACCACGACCATCAACAGGCATCCAGCTGCCAGAGTACCACCCCACCCCCATCTCCATCTTAGTCACCCATGCATTGGCTGAGCTGGCCCAAGAGAATCAAGAGATGAAGTGAGGGGAAGGGAAGTCCAGGCCGCCCCCAGGCCTGGATGACTGAGGTTAGGGACAGCCTTCTGCCAAGCTGGAAGCCAGCAGGGCTGCTACAGTTAATGAGTTTGAGTTACTGTCAAGCATAGAGAGTCCCAGTGGCTTCTCCCCAGCCAAGGGAAAGCTAGATTTTGTGAGAGCCTGCCAGGGGCTCAGTGTGTCTGTTCCAGCTACACTTTCTAAACCTGAGGGAAAATTACCCAAGGAAGGGATAGGAGTCCATTGGGCTCTCGTGAGATAAACTTTGGCTAAAACTCTCCTTGACCAACCTATGTATTGCGCTTACACAGTCTATACATTCCCCAGTGGCTGCTGGAACTGACGATGGGATTTCCCTGGGCTGGAGCACTTGGTGCCTTATGGGTGAGTCTTCCTATGAGCTGCATTAGTTCCATCATCTATCTTGCTCCCCTCAGGGGTGTGAGTTACTTAGAAGCAAGGCTAAGCAGGCAGTGAAATGGCCCCTCATTAGGACAGTACTGACTCCACAAGAATAGGAAGCCCCGCCCCCACTGGTCCTCCCCACTGGTCCTCCCCACTGGTCCTCCCCACTGGTCCTCCCCTCTTACTTATAGGCTTTGGGGTTGTAGGTCTTCTCTGCAGGGAAGCCGAACATGCCACAGACCACGTGGGAATTCTTGGCTGTCCAGTGCTTGTTGCAGATCTGCTTCCAGGACTTGCCCTCCTTCACCTCCACGTAGCCCTCTGTCACAGGCTTGCGATGGCGAAAGGCAGAGAGGATGGGCCGAATCCGGATGTCTTCCACCTGTATATTTAGGCTCTGTGAAGAAGGAGATGTGGAAGGTCAGGGACTATGACAGGAGTCTGACCCCGGACATGTGCCAGCGGACATGTGTCAGACAGCAATTCCTTCCCCGGGAACCAAAGGCTGATTTCTGCTGGTCCACCTCTCTCGAGGCTCTGCAGAGGGGCCCACGTTCTCCCAATGGGGCACATAGCACTACCAGTTGTTATACATTGGGAGGTAGTGTGGAAGCAGGCACCACACTCGATGACTTGGAGTTCTCCAAGAAGTCTTGAGCCCTCTCCCCACCCCCCAAGCTCCCTGTTTTCTTCTAAGAAAACGTGGGAAGCCATAGGTAATAGATTCTTCCTATATGGGCTTTAAATGTAAAAGCATAAGGGAGAAAGTCTTCTTCATCTTTTCATAATCTCAAAATGAGGGTTCGGGGCTTACAGGAAAAGAAGCAAAGCCACCCAGTGTTAAGCATGTCGTGTGTAGGGGGGCCTCAAACCTGGGGAGCTGTGAGCTAAATAGAGGTGGGGATAATTCTTTGGTGGTGGCAAGGCAAGAGTCTGCATGTCTTGAGCACCGTAGAAAGCTGCCTTCTAATCTTTCTGGGTCAGTGAGGGTAGCAGTTTGGGTTTGGGGTGGGAGGGACTCATTGGCAGGATGCTTCTGAAGGAAGCAGAAGACTAGAGGAGGGTGGGAGGAAGTGCCCACTCTGGGGTGTCCTCTGCTCCAGGACACCCAGTTGGAACAGCCTTGTGTGAGAAGTGAGGCCTTCAGAGGCCACAGAGAGAGAATGACTGGGGAAGGCCCCCCATAGTTACTGTCTTAGTCAGGGTTTCTATTCCTGCACAAACATCATGACCAAGAAGCAGGTTGGGGAAGAAAGGGTTTATTCAGCTTACATTTCTACATTGCTGTTGGTCACTGAAAGAAGCCAGGACTGGAACTCAAGCAGGTCAGGAAGCAGGAGCTGATGCAGAGGCCATGGAGGGATGTTCCTTACTGGCTTGCTTCCCCTGGCTTGCTCAGCCTGCTCTCTTATAGAACCCACGACTGCCAGCCCAGAGATGGTCCCACCCACAAGGGGTCTTTCCCCCTTGATCACTAATTGAGAAAATGCCTTACAGTTGGATCTCATGGAGGCATTTCCTCAACTGAAGTTCCTTTCTCTGTGATAACTCCAGTGGTGTCAAGTTGACACAAAACTAGCCAGTACAGTTACCCTGACACTTTTGATGCTTCTCCAAGGCATAGCACACCAGTGTCCAAATCCAGAACGTCCCCCTTCCACTCCCTTGTCCCCCTGGAGCCGTTGGCATACCTTACAAGAGTCCCTGCCTCCATCTGTCTGCCACGGGACTAGCCAGAGAGTCCTGTCTAAAGCACTTATCTCTACTTGTTCCTCAACCAGACCCCTTTTTCTATAACATGCAGGTGTCTAAGTTAGCGATGTCCACAATCCTTCCTGGCTGATTCCAGCTATGCCTCCCTCCCTCCTCGATGTCCCCAGCTCCGATTCACCCAGATACTGTGGACCACAGCATATGATATCAGCAGCTGTTAACATGCTTAGCATGTTTATGTCAAACACTTCCCGTGCAGCCTATCTAACCCTTAAGTAGGCGAATGTGGTTTATTGCCACTGTCCACAATTTACAGATGCAAAAGCTACTAATTCTAATTGCTTCCTCGGGCCACCCCGAGGTGCACTGCGAGACACACCCTGAGCAGGTCCAGGGAGGGAGAGGTGGGGCTGGAAAGGGCCAAGCTGAAAGGAAGACTCCAGTGACCCAAGTGCCCTGTCCAGCCAGAATGCAAATGAATCAGGGATTGAACAGAGCCATTATTTGGGTGCCCAGGGATTAATGTCTCCCGCCACAGGCTTCAGAGTCCAGAGCCAGGCCTCACTCCACAGGTTCTGCACAACAGTGGAAAGTATGCGGCCAGCGGCTGAGAGGGATGGCATTTGGCCCCAGCTCCCTCCATGCCAAGCGGAAGGAAAGCTGCCGGGGTAGGATTATGTTTCCCCCCACCCCCCTCCCGAATGGATCCTTTACAGCTCTCATCAGCCCGCAGGACTCGTGCAACCTAGACACATGGGCAGTGACAAGCCAAGAAGTGGCCTGAGGGCTAATCCAAGCCCACAGGCTAACCCCCTCCCTGCCACTTTCCACAGCAGGAGGCCCCTGGCACCCAGTGTGGATACCTCATGCCCAGAAGGAGAGTTATGGCTGTCCCACTCATCCACAGCTAGCACAACCGACAGATTCCATTCACAGATCTTTTCTTGGCCGTTAGCAGTCATAGAACCTTATGGATGGGAAGTATGAGCCCTATACCATGGTACTATAGAGGGAATAGCTGGCTGGGAAGCCCAGCAGCCACTCTGACACAGGATCTGCACAGAGCCTGAGGCCACGAATAGTCATGCTTGTTGGGACACTTATCTCCTTTCCTGCCTTGATTTAGGACAGGATACAACCTGTGGGCTTCACAGATAGTGAGCCCCAGGGTTAGCCTTAGCTGTCATCGTCTCCATTCCTCTCCCAGCACAATCCATACATGTGTGTCTGTGTGGTGCACACATGTGTGCACAATGGTGCATGTGTATGCATGTATGGTACACATATCTTAGTGGGTGTCTATGTATCCACAAATTTAAATCTGTCTTTGTGTATCTGAAAGCTAATACTATGTCTGTGAATTTGTGTACATGTATGTATTATGGTACAAGGCTGCGTGTCATGTGAGCATGTGTATGGTGGTATATGATGGTCTGTATGTGTCTTTGTATATACGAAATATGTACCTGAGGGAAAGAGAAGAGAGAAACAGATTCAATCTCTGCAACAGTTAAAAAAAGCAAGCAGTCAGAATGGGCTTCGCACTCTTTTTTCTGAGGTAGAACATCCATCTTTACCTGTAGAATCAAGTTCTTCTGGCCGGTACTGTGGTGGTTTGAACGGGAACGGGAATGGTTCACGTTTAAGTACTTGGTCCTCAGTTGGTGGAACCATATGGGAAGGACTAGAAGGTGTGGCCTCCTTAGAGGAGGTGTGTCATTGGGGTCAGGCTTGAGGTTTCAAAAGACTCCTGCCATTCCCACTGTGCCTCCCTCTGGTCTCCTATCTGTTGATCAAGATGTGAGCTCTCAGCTTGTCCTGCTGCCGTACCTTTGCTCTGTCGTTATGGATGATAACTCCCTAAAACCATAAGCCTAGTGAAACGCTTTCTTTTGTAAGTTGCCTTGGTGTGATGTTTTGTCAAAGCAAGAGCAATAATTAAGACCAGAACCATCCACGCTGTCCACTCATTCATGTGTTCACTCAACAGAATACAGTCTGTTGCCCATGGGCTTTACCAGACCCCTCTGTGCCCCTCTCTGTGCCTTGTTTCTTCTTTAATGGCAAAGGCCATTGCAAATCAAGCATCAGTCGACTGCATTTGAGGCTCTGTGAACAGAGCCTTACATCTCTTCCCTTCTACAACTCCCACAAAACCTACAGGATAGCAAACGGCACGTCCCTGATTACAGGTGAAAACATGAGAAAATTGGGTGAGGTTGGGCAACTTGTTCAACTTTATAGTCTTATTAATAAGCAGGTAAAAATAAAAACGGAGCTGTCTCTATTCCAGCTTCCGGCATTAGTGACCACTGGTCTCTGAGCACTATCTGTTCTACACGCCTTTCTTGTCCAATATTGTAGTGACTCTAATACTGGTTAGCCAGCAGCTCTGACTTCTGGGTGGTCCCCTCAGGGATGCCTGGCACTGTGTATATTAGAAGTTCAAGGCCGTCCCCAGAAGGACTATGAGTCAGAGGATGGTGGACATGAGGGATGAGTGAGTGGCTCTTGCCCCCGAGCCAAGGAAGTGGCAGACAAGCTTCAGTGGAATGTACTCAGGGCTCATGCGAGCTCTGCAGCGGCCTCACGTCCTGGGAAAACACAGGCTTAGAAGGCAGATGCCTGCACACGCCTCCCCCTTCTACCTCACTACTGTGGAATCCCTCCATAACCACAAGGATTTTCTTTTTCCCAGAACTTCAGCTCCCAAAGACATTTGTTTGAAATATCAAAATGGGTAAGTCTTTTTTTTCCCCCTATAGATATTTTAACGTTTTGTTACAGTTATTTGTATGTGTTGAGAATGTGTATGTGGGTGCGCATGCCACAGCATGTGTAGAGGATAGAGGATAGATAGCCTTATAGATTGAGCTCGGGTCATCAGGCTTTGAGGAAAGTGCCTTTATCACTGGGCCATCTCGATGATCCAATTTGTAGATTGAAGAGCTGGAATGTCTTGAATTCTAACTATTATTTACCTAAATTCTGGTCCTCTTGCTTAAAACAAAGTGTCCAGAGCTCTTTCCAGGGTCTTGCAGAACCTTCTTCCCTTGTCCCCCACAGAACTAATTTCCTACTTCTCAGGCAGGCCCTGGGAGTGACTAACATACATTCTCAGCAGAAGAAACCAAGATACAGTGAGGTCAGGGGCCTGCCATGCTGTAGCTCCCGGGCTGGTGGAAGAGGGTAGAGTGAATGATCAGGAAATGGACACGAGGCTTATGCCTTGAACTATTTAACAGGCACAGCATCTACTGGTGACCTTTAAGTCATGGAATGTGGCAATCTGGGGTCTCTGCCCATGAGGAGTCACCCATTTGGAAAGGTTAGTTGCCTCAGGGTATGAGGCAAGGAGAGGCAAAGCAAGAAGCACACAGCTTGCAGCCAAATCTTTTCTAGAGGGACTGGAAACTCTGTAGTGATCAAATGACCTCTCTGCAAAACCAGGCAGGTCTTAGCTTGGTACCTTATCTCTTCCCTCTGTTCTGGAAGCCTTAATTTAACCTCGTATTGGAATTCACTCAGGGCTACAGACAGAGTGGAAGAAATGTCATTATACCAACATCCTCCTGGGATGGACCATTGGTTGGGATAGCTTGGTCACGTGGTCTGTCCTCCATTGCTAACACGTTTCTGCATCTTGCTTGAAAGGCCTGCAGCACACCTTATTTGACTATTCTTTTTGAAGTGGGCAGTTACATTCAGACCCATGTCTCCCCCAACCCTTTCTCAACATCTCATAACAACCAACCCAGATGACCGCAATTCTTCCTTATACAGACAGATCCATCAAGTGAGTCCCTCCTGACCAACTTTGCAGACTATACTTCCTACATCCTTTCTTCTGCTCTCTTCTTCACTCCTACGGCCCATTTGGCCCCATCAACACCGCTTCTTCAGCACTGACTTCCCATCTACACTTCTGTGGCCCAAATAGGCATATAGGATGTGATGTTGTATGTGCTTGGCCCAGGGAATGGCACTATTAGGAGACGTGGCCTTGTTGGAGGAAGTGTGTCACTGTGTGCATGGGAGTGGGATTTAAGACCCTCTTCCTAGTTTCCTGGAAGCCAGTCTTCTCCTAGCAGCCTTCAGATGAAGATGTAGAACTCTCAGCTCCTCCTGCACCATGCCTGCCTGGATGCTGCCATACTCCCTCCTTGATAATAATGGACCAAAACTCTCAACCTGTAAGCCAGCTCCAATTAAATGTTGTCCTTATAAGAGTTGCCTTGGTCATGGTACCTGTTCACAGCAGTAAAACCCTAAGACACAGGACAAATGTGAACATTTAAACAGGCCATCAAAATTCTACCACCTCAATCTACTACATGTCTTCTGAGATCTAGTCCACTCCACGGCCAGTCTCTGATCCAATCCATTGCTACATTCATTCACAATGACCAGCATGTATCACTCAGACATTCCTGGGTTTCTCCAGGGCAGCCATTCTTCAGCCATTCCCTGCAATTCTCTCCAATCAACAATCAGGTTAAAACAAAACAAAACAAAACACGTTGATTGGCATATATAGCAGAGGACTGCCTTATCTGGCCTCAGTGGGAGAGGAGATGACTTGATGCCCCAGGGAAGGGGGTTATGAGGTGTACTCTCTCAGAGTTGAAGGGGAGAGGGATAGGGCAAAAACTCTGGAAGGAGGGGTTGGGTGTCAGGGGCAGCATTTGGGATGTAAATAAATAAAATAATTAATAAAAATAAAAAAGCAAAAAAACCATTGATTGCTTGATTAACTCATATATACATTTATTCCTTCATATGTGTTTATAGAGTGGTACTATGTCCTAAGCCTTGCATAAGACTGTGGGATACACAGGTCAACTGGTCATGCAAGCTGCTTGCTGTAATAAAGCTAGTAGAGACAGAAGCTTTACCACATTCTCCATGAAACACTTCCCCTACTCCAAATATCTCTTCAGTCTTTAAGAATACTTATTTGCATGAGTGTATATATGAGTTAGAGCATGTTTGCCTCCAGGTGTGTAAAAGCCAGAGGTCAAAGTCTGGTATCTTGTACTCCATCTTATTTTTTTGAGACAGACTCTCTCACTGAACCTGAAACTTACTGATTCAGCTATAATGGCTAGACAGCAAGACCCAGGGATCCTTCTGTTCCTGCCCCACAGCATAGGTTATAAACATGGGCTACCATGTCTATCTCTTTTTTATGTGATTGCTCGTGATCAAGTCAAGGTCCTCATACCTGTGAGGCAAGTAATTGTTGGCTGAGCTATCTCTTCAGCATGCCACATATATCTCTCTCACCCATTTAGATTAGATTCTTTTTTTTTTAATTTCCTTCAGTATCTGCTTTCTGATGCCCTCATTTGAGCTGGTAGTCCTTGGCTCATATTAGCTTCTGTAGAGGAATTTTAATCCAGAAACATGGCTGCTTTGATCACATCCAAAGACCATCTAGGCTTGCTGTGAGCTGGTTGGAATGCAGTTATGTCCTTAGTACACCTTTGATCCCTCTGGCTGAAATCCTTTAGTATACCTTTAATCCCTAACAATGACATCTAATTGAGGGGCAGACAAGGTGATGAATCAGAGAAAGATTTGACAGAATGAGTCAGAGATAGGCTACACCCAACTCTCAGGAGAAAAGCTGTTTAAGAGCAGTGCAGGGAGAGTGAAAGAGTTCAGTTCAATTCATCAGTGAGTTGGGAGTTAAGTCAGCTGGGAGTCAGTGAAGTCAGCACAGTGCAGGGGAGTGGAGTTCGTTAATGAGTTCATGCAGTTCAGTGCAGGTCAGCAGAGGCAATTGAAGCCAGAGAGTAAGAAGGCGCTGTTTAAAACAAACAAACAAACAAACAAACAAACAAACAAAATCCCAGATGTTTGATTTTACCAATGAAGACTTAGGAGCCAGATGCTGAGGTGAAGGCCTGCTGCTCATAGAGGTAGAGAAAGCACCCAGCTGACCTTCCTACTCCACCGATGTCCCAGAGGAAAAAAGTCCCCTTTATCTATATTATCTTAAATAACCATCAACTCAATGGCCCTCTTTTCTACTTCCAGTTTTTTCTTTTGCTCACTCCCTGTCAAATGGTTGCTTACTCTGCCTCGTGACCTAGGGTTGACTTTATTTAATCCTGTTTACAAAAAGCTCTTGGATTAAAAGTGTGTGCTAGGGCTGAGCCACACCACAACAAGAAACAGCTTTGTCTAGTTCACAATCTGGGGGTTCACAATGTGATCAAATATCCTGCAACAAGGAGGAGCCAGAAGATCAGAACAAATGGCCAGAATTAGTTTGAGGCCAAGCGCAGCAATTCAGTGAGAAGCTAAGAAGAGCTAGATTGAATCAGTCAACTTGGAGAGGAGTTTAAGCCAGAACAGCTGAGTTGAGCCAACCACCAAGAGTTCAGAAAGAACCAGAAAAGGTAAGTTTATTCATCAGTAAGCCTCCAAGATGACTGTTACATCAGCCCCCCCCCCATTACAGGTTACTTTGTGTTGTGTTGCTTTCTATTATTCCATATGATTTTATCTTCCAATAGGATTGTGACTGGGCATCATTTTTTTATAGGTCTGGTGGTGTAGACCTGTGATCCTAATAACCAGGAGGCTGAGGCAGGGTAGCTGCAAGTTCAAGGCTTGTTTGGGCTTTAGAGAAAGTCCAAAACCAGCTTGAGCAATTCACACTGTCTCAAAATTAAAAAGTTAATAAAGAAGTAAGGAGGAGGAAGAGAAGGAAGAGTAGCAGGAGGAGGAGGAGGAGGCTACACCAGGCATGCAGTTTAGAGGTACAGCACTTGCTTAGCATGTATGAGGCCCTCAGTAGCAAACAAACAGAAAAACGTTGGTTTTTTTTTTTTTTTGCATTAGTCAATGTTTTTTGTTGTTTTGTTTTGTTTTGTTTTTTGGTGTAAGAAGAGAGCAACTTAGCTAAATATGGTGGGCACTAAAGCCAAGAAAATCATTAGACTCTTTTTAGTCTTTGTTTAATGTCTAGCAGTCAGGCAGTCCTTGCCTCTTACTATATATAGCACAAGCACTTCTTGTGGGACCTGTGGATAGACAGAACATCTGTGCCTCTTATACCCGAGCTGTTCAACATTCCATCTCCTTTTCTAAGATCTGGACACAGAAGATCTTTTGGTGTAATCCCTAGTAAGCTAAACTAGGAGGGTGGTGAGTTCAAGACCAGCCTGATCCATTTGCTAGGGAGGTGGCTCAGTTAGCAAAGTGTTTCCTGGGAAAGCACAGGGACCCAGGTTTGATTCCCCAGAACACGTGTCTGAAGCATATACTGTGAGCTCAATGTTAAGGAAGTAGAGACAGGTAGATCCTTGGGGCTAACTGGTTAGATAACCAGCAAGACCAAGATGAGAGGGTGTCCAAACACCAGGGTAGACAGTGTCTAATGAGGAATAGCATCTAAGATTGTCATTTATCCTCTATATGCACACACACGCACGCACACATGCATGCACGCACGCACGCACGCACGCACACACTTCTTTATTCCCTTCCCCTACTAGAATCTTATATACAGTTACTGAGCTGAATTATCTCACAAAATCTGATGCTCAGCACAGGCTTAGATATACTAGGGAGGTGGGTACTGTTTGTGAATGTTGTTAGAAGAATCTTCCTAAAGTATAATTATTCAATACTTACAATTGAATGGGAAATTAAGATGTTAAGAGATTGCCAATAGCATTCTGACTGGGACAGTGGGACAAAGAGGATATCTGTCTATCTGTCCATCTGTCTGTCTGTCTATCTATCTATCTATCTATCTATCTATCTATCTATCTACTTTGAGGCATGGTCTCTCTTGCTTTATGGATCAGGCTGGTCTTGAACTCACCACCCTCCTAGTTTAGCTCACTAGGGATTACACCATATACCACCCCGCCTGTGATTTTCTTTCTTTCTCATTTTGCAGTGCTAGGGGATTGAATCTAGTACATCAGACCCACTGAGCAAATACTTCACCACTGACCTACATCTTTAGTCTTCTTTTTACTTTTTCTTGTGAATCAGGGTGTCACTAAGTTGCCTGGGCCAGCTTTTGACTCACTCTGTAGCCCAGAAAGACTTTGAACTTGTAATCTTCCTACCTCAGCCTGCCAAGTAGCTGAGATCCCAGGCTTGTACCACCAGGCCCTGCTCTGTGGTTTCCATTGCTCAGCTCTGTGCTGGACTGAACTGGGAGTGAAGGGGATGCAGTTGGGATGGTGTGGAGAGCTGAACTCATACTGACGCCACTAGAGAAACAAGCTGGCTGGCTGGCTGGGCCTCCTATAAATCAGGAGCTCTGCACCGTTGCTGGAAAATGCTTTCATTTTTCCAGCCTGGAAGAATGTGTGCAGGTAACAGAGGCTTCTTTAGAGAGTAGGCCAGCCCAACTGCAGGCAGGAAGCTGGCGAGACACCTGCTCCAGCCACCAACCCCTTGTGGCCCAGCAGCTTCTCTGGCCTTGCCTGGGTTCTGAGGCCACAGACTCAGCAAGTCCTGTGCTGGGCCTTTGATTGTACATAGCAATCATCACCATGGCAACAAAGCAATGAGTTCTGAAATCATCTTTCTCTACTACTATAGACAGTAAGCTCAAGAAGAACAAGACTATCCATCAATCCCTTTCATCTTTGTGCCCAGCCTAGGGCTCAGAGAATGAATGAGTCGATAGATCCTTGTTACAACAGCCCTGTGGTGATGAAGGGAGAGATTCAGTGTTCATCTTCCAGCATGGCTCATGTACCTGGACACTAGGGCATGTGACAGAGCCAGCTTGGACTCTACTAGTCCGACTATACTCATCATTAGGCTACCCTACAGTCTCAGAGAACAGCGTGACATACTCAGAATCTGAGTGGCTTTCTCCCATCCACAGATGCAAACCTTCCCGTCACCTCTCCCATTCATTTCTTCTCCAAACCACCATTCAATGTTCCAGTCCAATCCACAGCTCTCCAAGTTGGAGCACAAAAGCTCATGTGTTCATCATATCTAAAGCAAAGTATACTGCTTGCACAGTCTAGTGACTACAATGCTGTTTGTTTGTTTGTTTCACCCCATGGCTTCTTCTAACAGTGTCTATCTATGCTTTGCAAAGGGCTGCATGGGCAACCCTCCAGAATCGAGTTTCCAGATTTGCTGGGATGTGTGCAATTTCAAATATTTGGTTCTGTTTGCCACATAAACACCCTCTGCTTTTCAGACATGGTGACCTATTTTCCGTTGAAAAAAAAAAATAAAGAGGTACCTTACAGCTTATTCTCTTGTGCACCTTATGGTAGCCAACAGTCCCAGCTACCATAGAGGTTCTCAGTCAATAGAGCGCAGATTATGAACACGGAGTAAGGCCCTGTATGTCTTCCTCTACATGCTCACAGAATGGTGGAAAAGAAAGATCCCACAGAGAACCACACCTGATCAGCCAGCTCAGCCCCCAGAGGATGCCCTGCTTAACCCTTTCTATTCCCCTCCTAAAAGTTAGGCACAACGCACTATTGTCAACTTTCTCTCTTTTGCAGGAGGGAAGGGGTTCAGCTTTCTCAAAGCTAGCTGGGAAGCTATATGGAATCTTCCAAACTACACCCAGATGGAAACTGATCCCCTTTCTGAAACATAATTTGCCCCTCTGCCCTGGTGCCGAGATCAGAGACCCAGCTGGGAAATGCCCCCTTTGCAGGAAGTCTCTCTAGTTTTTTTCTGGACCTCCAGATGCAGGCAGATAAGGCTGTGGATGGGAGGGAGGCATGGAAACATCTGACACTGACAGTGACTAATAAAAACCTGGATTCGTTGCCCAGTCCCTGTGGTTACGGGGGAAAACGTGTGTGTGGGGGGGCTTTTTCAGGCCCCGCCATCTTTCCAGAAGAATGTTAGCCCATAGAGCCAAGGGACATAAATGGCCTTCTGGTTCTGCAGCGTCTCTCTGTTGACAACTCAGGATATCTTGGGCTGCCTACTGTCTTAGTGATGATACTGAGACACAGGGCATCCCTCACACAATAGGCACCATCCCGTGGCATTTCTAGTCTGTCCTGCTTACTTTGTTACTAAAATACCCAGTTTTATGTGGTGCTGGGGGTCGAACCCTGAGCTTCACGCATATTAGGCAAGCACTCTACCAACTGAGCTATATCTCCAATCTCTTGTTTACTTTATTTGGGGAAAGAGACCTTAAGAACTGTGTAGAGCAGGGCGTGGTGGTGCACGCCTTTAATCCCAGCACTTAGGAGGCAGAGGCAGACAGATTTCTAAATTCAAGGCCAGCCTGGTCTACAGAGTGAGTTCTAGGACAACCAGGGCTATACAGAGAAACCCTGCCTCGAAATTTTTTTTTTTTTTTTTTTTTTTTTTTTTGGTGTAGAAAGGAAGGCAAGCGATGAGACTCACACATTTCCTAATCTAACAGGCCCCAACAGAAGCCTTGTACAAGCAAGCATGTGATCTAGGAACTCATACCAGCTGCAGGGTTGCTCCAAAGGACATCTGGATTTGCCATATCTCCTTATCTAATGCTTTTTCCAACCACCACAGACAGGAAACAAAGTGTCCTGGTTTAAGAGGCTCTGATGTCCTGAGAGGTTTGCTGGGGGCTCTGTTTTCTAGATTTAAAAATATCTGTATTACACATGTCATTTTTTTATTTTGCTTCCGTCTACCTTATTTTTTAAAAAAAGTTTTAATGACTGATCCATGCATAATTCATTTGTCTCTAAATTCAGCCAATTGGATGCTTTATAGTGTGATATCAGGTGACCCAAGAAAGGTCAGCCATTGTGGACACAGTCCCAAGTTTATCTCCCCAAGACTAGAAATTCTCACGTTCAGCTATAGGGTCTGAAGCTAAGGATCTACAGCAGGCTGAGATGGTACAGTCTGTGTTGGAAAGCGGGATAGACACTCCCTCAGTGAGCTTCTGTGGTAAAATAGTCGTATAGTCTTTCATTGCCCCAGAGGATGTCTAGAGTGCATCTAGGTGTTCAAAAAAAAAAAAAACAAAAACAAAAAACAAAACAAAAACCTGGAAGTGTAAGAGATATTCTACCAAGTGCTCCAGGCTTAGAGACTCACGCCTCTGGAATCTTCCTCCCAACCATGAACTTTGGTCACCTTTTCCATAAGTACTTCATAGTCTACAAGGCTTGCTTTCTTATTGAACACAACTGATTCCCCCTACTCCCCACAAGAACTGAGAACAACCTTGCCAATAGCAGACAGGCACTGTTACTATGGATACGGATGGTTCTATTGTTCTGGATAGTTCTGGCTGCAGTCATCAGGGCCCTTAGCATCAAATCTGTTGAATTTTCCTTGGTAGAGTCTTTTTGTAGATAAGGGGCTATTTTTCTTCCCCTGGAAAGAAATTCAGTATCAAGAAATCCCAAAGGTGTCTCAAGCTGGCAGAGAAGTCTGGGGAAGACAATTAAGTAAAATATGCTTCAACACTTTCCTAACTTAACCCTAGCCCTAACCCTAACCCTGAGCCGTAACTCCTAACCCTAACCCTAACCCTAACCCAAGCCCTAGTCCTAGCCCTAACTGCTGAGTTCTTAGGGTTGGAGCTAGCAAATCCTAGCTTTCAAGGCATGCTTCATTGCTGAGATCTCATCCAAACAGATGCAGTTTTCTTCTGCTCTCTTCTTGGGGACATCTGGAGCTCTCTTATGAAGATGCAAGCCTGTGTGTGTGTGTGTGGGGTCATCTGTAATACTGAGATCTGTTCCTGATCTCCAGGCAATCAATGAGTCTGTAAGGTCAATACCTAGCTTCAAAGTCAAGGTTGTGAGGGGCCAGAGAAGAGGCCAGGAGGGGCCTGAACACACAACACACGTACTGTTTGCCATCACTTCTCTGCACACGTTGACCCAGTGATGCCCATTTGGCTTGTAGATGCCTCTAACACGAGGTGGATGTTCATCCATAGCTTCCAAGTGACAAGGGAATTTAGAGTTTTGTAATCACATAGCCCTAGTCCCTTCCCCATTTGGAATCTGATTACAGTATTGCTGGCAGAGGGGCAGAGAGTTTCTGCTTGAACTCCTCCATCAATAAGAAGCTCACTACACACAGAGGAAGATGGGCCTGGGGGGCAGGGGACTGCCCCAGCGGAAACCTGCATCCCATCCACCACCTGCCTCTCTGCCTTAGCCTTCTCTGGGAGTTGGAACAAACTGTAAACATTTGTCTCCATGGTAGCACTCTAAATATTTGAACAGAACTGACAGAGCCTCCCCCAGTTATCTCTTCTTGACAGAAAAGTCTTCATTCCCTCCTAGGATATGGCTTCCAGACATGTCTCTTGGCCCCTGCTATGGGTGACCTGGTTAAGAGATGAACCCAGAACTGAACCAGTGAGTTCAGTCACACAGAGCTTGCAGGGATTAAAAAAAAAATCAGTGCCTTTCATTCACTCCCCCATGACCGTACTCTTGTGCCTGATTTCTTCTACCTGGATACTGGATTGTCCAGTCAAAGTCCCTTTGACCCCAAACCAAAACACACCTTACATTTGATAGCTCTCACATTTGGGACCTATTATTTCAAACTAGTTCACTCTTCCTCATTCTTCACCTCGTATACTCCAGTGATCCGTCCTAGTTTGATATCTTTCAGTATTTCTTCAGTCCACATTTTTGTTTCCAGGCAGATTCCCCATGCTTCATATATAGATAGGAGCAGAGACACGGGGCACATCACTGGAGACCTCATTCACTGTGCTCAGACAAACTTAGCCACCAGCCCTCCAGGGAATCCTTAACGTCCAGCAATACCATCTAACTGCATATCCATCAAAGCTATGGCTCACTCTCTTACTCACAATGATTTAATAAGGGCCATTTCTTTAGCAAAGAGGAATGCTTCCATGACTTCAGCTACTGACATGAGGCATTTTGGAGTAACTTCCCAGCATCCCACAAACATCCTGTGTAGGTGGTCTGGGCGGCTCCTGGTCAGACCAGAGCTACACATAAGCATGAGCTTTAACCATGAAACCCAGCATGCGGGAATCTTCTTGCAACTCAAAGGTTCTCCTTAGGCCATTTGAATCTAGGGCTAACATGACCTACTTTCAGTGGGCACGGAACGGAGGTCCCAGAGGACAGCTCACTGACTGAGGGCTCGTTCTTGTCTGTCTGTGGCTAGGGCAGGTAGGCTCCCCCTGGCTTGTGTCACCAAACTGGTCTGCATGACAGGAGACCTTTTAGGAAAGCATGCAGTTCAAAAGCCGTGCCTGTCATCGAGCCTGCCATAGTAGACGTCTGCTCTGTAGCCCTCTGGGTGACTGCAAATTCACCAGAATCTGCACACTTGGCTTCGGCACAATGCTCCAGCATCCCTCAAGACACATGCTTTGTCTATCTAGCAACTGAGGATTGTGTTTTCTTTCTCGTGGGAGTCCTTAGATCACGATGGATGTGGTTTCCTCCAACGAATGTCAAAGCCGAGTACTACGCTTGCTTGTCTGCACTTCTAGAATAAGGAAGTTCTTTCCAGCATTTTTGCCCCAGATTGACTAAGTCTCTTCCATTTCAGTGGGGTTCTGCTTTCTATGTATCATGGTTCGCGGATGAAGATGCAGGTCAGTTGGCTAACATGTGTGAATCCCTAGGAACTCAGTTAACATTTACCTATGGAAGGGCTGCTCACAGGGTTCCCTTTCCAGGATCATCTATTATTGTTGTTATTATTTTGCTAGTAGCAAATGAATCTTGCTCTCTCACAACCCCAAACTGGCTGATATTTTGGCCTGTTCCTTTCTATTTGCACCATTAACATCTTCTTAGCTACAAAGCCTGGACCTCTATTCTCTCAACACTCCAAGTGGATAGTCCTGAGCTTCTAGTTGAACACAAGACCACTGACAATGCCATCAATAAGCTGAATGTCTGCCGAGGCAGGCCAGTGCCACTAAAGAATGTCTGCTCTGTGTGCTTCTCTTTACGGTATAGTTTAATGTTGACTTTGGGTGTTTCTCTGCCTAAGGGAACAATAATCACTGGTATGCATTTCTAGGGAGAAGCAAATGCGGAAGTTGGAATATGTTCACATGTGGTACCTAGAGCTCTGTATGTTAGATGCAACCATGATTAAGATGTAGCACCTACCCTCTAGGAGCTTCGGGTCTCATCAGAGAGTAGAGACACGTACAAATGGGTGCTGTTTCCTATGGGGGATATAAAGTAGGCATGGAAAGTTCTGGAACACTGGGTTGCACAAGCTCACACTTCTCAGTGTCAGTTCCATGGAAAAATGGAAGATTAGTTAGTGGTATGTAGTCCCCGAATTGCATAGATTCCATGGTGCTCTCATTGTCGTGAATGAGTGAGCACGTTTGAAGATGATGACTAGCAAGTGGCCTGATGCTCCAGCCAAGGGAAGGATGGAACTCATTCCATGCTCCACGGAGACTGGACCCAATTCTGGCCTGTGCTGTGTGCTCTGGGGGCACAGGAGACAGGAGCAGCACAGTGGGAGTCATGGAAAGATAACAACTAGGGCACAGTCTGGGGACATCTGGAGCCTAGATAGGGGCAGTTTTAAGTCTCTTTTCAAATTCAGAGGCTACAGAGATGGTTCAGCAGTTAAGAGCACTAGTTGCTCTTCCAGAAGACTAGGTCAGGTCCTGCGCCTACATGGCAGCTCACAACCATCTGTAACTCCAGTTCCAGGGGTTCCAATGCTCTCTTCTGGCCTCCTTGAGCACATATGTGGTGCACAGACATGCGTACAGGCAAAACATCCATCCATATAATGGTATCCATTCTCCAGAAATCTTTCAACTTGCCCTCGCACCAAACCTAGCTGGTATGAATCCCCGCCTATACCCAGTACTCAACCAGCAGGCAAGACATACTACACGCAAGGAAAAGAAAACACATTCAAGTGAAGATGCTATTGAAGTCATGTGTAGGCTGAGTATACTCAGATTCTGGGATCCATACTCACAAGAGCGCAAAAAGAAGACCGCCTAGCGCTTACCTCTATTTGGTTGATCAACGAATTGTCAAATTTGAAGCCAGGAATTCTTTTTTCACTGCACACCACGCCAACGTCTTCAGTGTGCTTGCAGTCAGTGACACCCCAGCCATTGGAGGAGCAAGACGCCAGGGTCGACTCTTTGCCAGTACAGTAGATATTGTCCAACCAGATGGGGCCTGCGGAACATGGAGGAAAGAAAGTAAGCATCCTGTCAGTGCAGATCCAGGTGGCAGGGACCCTAATGCCTTACATGGAATTCCCCTGAATTTTGGCAGGCGTGCGTAGCTATCAGTTTTTATTGTGTGAGGTTTTCCATCTCATCGTACCTGGACAGGCAGCTGGTGTAATCAGAAGGTGTGGTAGTTTGAGTACAATTAGGACAGAAATCATGTTTAATCCTGAAAGTTGTATGGTGTTATCAGTTGCCTTTCTCAATACTGTGATAAACACCTGGAAGAGGCAACTTAAGAGTAGAAGGTTTTATTTTGGCTCACGGTTAACAAAGGGATGCAGTCGATCATGGTGGGAAGGCATGGCGTCAGGAAGTGGGGTGGTTGGTCATGCCATGTCCCACAGTCAGGAAGCAGGGGGAGGTGAATTCTGCTGCTCAGCTGGCTTCCTTGTTTTTCTCCTTTTTTTATTCAGTTTGGGGTCCCAGATGGCAGCACCCATATTCAGGGTGGGGCTTCTCTGTGGAAACATCTAGAGAAGCATGCTCAGAGCTAAGTCTCCTAGGGGATTTCAAATCAAGTTGTCTTGACAGTCAAGTTTAATTTTAATTATCATTATTATCATTTATATGTGCCTGATGTGTGTGTGTGTGTGTGTGTGTGTGTGTGTGTGTGTGTGTGTGTGTGTATGTGTGGCATTGGCCACATTCTAGGGTGAAAAAGTGTGGAGACCAGAGAGCAATTCTGGTTGCATCTTTTCTTCCATGTTTCTGTGAGCCCCAGGGATCCAATTCTGATGGCCTTGCATGGCAAGTACCTTTACCCACTGAGCCATCTCACCCATCTGGCAATGACATTTTACCACTATGGGTGGCACTGCAGAAGAACAGGGGCTTTTGTGGGGAGTAAGGGATCCCTGTGTGAATGGCTAAGGAACTGCCTAACTTACTTTTCTATTGCTGTGATAAAACACTGTGACCAAGGCAACTCATAAGTGAAAGTGTTTACTTTGGGACTCATGGATCCCCGAGGGTTATAGTTCATGGCCTTCAGGCCAGGAGCATGGCAGCAGACAGGCAGGAAAGATGCTGGAGTAGTAGCTGAGAGATCACATCTTAAGACACAAAGCAAAAGGCAGACAGCTAACTGGGAGTGGCATGTGCTCTTGAAACCTCAAAGTCTGCCCTTCATGGAACATCTCTACCAACAAGGCCATACCTCCTAATCCTTCTCAAACAGTTCCACTAACTGAGGATCAAGCATTCAAATATATGAGCCTATGGGAGGCAGGGGGCAAACCACCACAGGAGAGATGAAGCATTGAGTGAATGTCTATTATTGACAAGGACCAAGGACTAGACTCAGGAAATAGCAAAGCCTTTGCTCTGGTCTGTGTGTGGATACCGACAGTATTAGTAAAAACTAGTGACTACAGTTTCTCTTAGATAACTGCAACGTGCGACTGACTGCTCCTCTTACCGAGACTATCTAACCACTCCTTCTGGGTTGTACATAGCAGAGGCTGATGTTATGGATTGTTGTAGTTGCTGCTGCTCTACCAGAATCGGCACAGCACACCCAATCCCAGCTTTCCTATATGTGTGTCTATGTGTCTTCTGTCCTTTCTTCCTTCCCTTCCTGTCACAGTCAGATTTCCAGGACCATGCCATGCAGGATCCAGTCCAAACCTGGGTGTGAATTCTGGTTCAGTCTCTTTTGGCTTTGAAACACATAGACAAAAGTCCCTTTCCTATCAGCAAGATGGAGATAACCTAATGAGCTGCAGAGGTCTGGGTTGACTAGAGATAGTTCATTGCTGCTCTAGAGTGCCTTGAAAATGGAAACAATGACAAGAATGTGGGTTCTAGTTATACCCACAACACAAGTCAGCCTCACCTGCCACTGCAGGTGGAGCAGCTGTAGAAGTAGCCACTCAGGGAAAAGTTCATCAAAGGTTTGCTGGTTTTAGAGCACATCCACCTGCATCACCACATTGACCTTGGGGAGACCCAGGTGACACTATTGCTCTCTCCTCACAGACACAGAGCCTGACTCAGATGGCTCAGTCTCTGGGCACCAAGCCATCCACGAGCCCAGAAACCTATGAGTCAGTTCTCCAGTTAGTGCCTTCTCAATTCTTTTTGCACCATGTCTGGGTAGAGACAGGGCATTCCATCACAGCCATCATTACATACTCAGCAAAGTCACTGCAGAACAAGGTTCACCTCTGGTCCTTTCAGTTTCCTTGTATTAGCAGAAAATTCTATATGCAGAGCACTAGAGGGTTTACCAAGAGGGGACATCTCATTCCATAGGGGTGGTGGTGTGGCTCGAGTGGGAGATGTCCCCCTACAGGCTCTTATGTTAGAATGCTTGGTCCTCAGCTAGTGGCACTGCTTTAGAAGGTTGAGAAACTTTTTGGAGGTGGGGCCTTTATGGAAGGAAGGGAGTCACTGGGGGAGGGAGGACCTTAACAGTTTATAGTGTGACCACACTTGCCGTCAATTCCCTGCTTTCTGTTTATGAAGATGTGACGGAATAAGGCAGATTGGTGGTGCATGCCTTCAATCCCAGCACTTGGGTGGCAGAGGCAGAGAGATCTCTGTGAGTTTGGGGCCAGTCTGGTCTACATTGCAAGTTCCAGGGTAGCCAGGGTTACATTGTCTCCAGAACAAATAACAAAGGCAAGGACAAGACATGATGAGGAGTCCCAGGTTGTAGTCGCCTGTTATGTAGAGCCACCATGATGGACTGCGTGCTCCCAAACTGTGAGCCAATATTACTTTTCTTAGGATGCTTCTTGACAGATTCTTGGTCATAGCAACAAGGAAACTATCTACTGCAGGGAGAGCCTGTCAAAAATAGCAAATGTACTGGTACCAGTGAGGATGTGGAGAAACTGAAGCCCTGTGTGTCAGTGGTACTCAAGATGCAGGAAACAGTGTGGTATTCCTAAAAACTTGTTTTATTTGTTTAGTTTGTCGAGTTGGGGTTGGTGCTGGGGATAGGACTCTAGGCCTTGTATATACTAGGCAACTTCTCTATCACCAAGCTGTGTCCTCAGCCCCCAAATTTTAAAGCTATCACATCATTCCAAATTCCAAAATTGGAGCCAGGTGCGGTGGGTGTCACATAGCTGTAATTATAGCTTCTAATCAACTGGGGAAGAGGATCCCAAGTTTAAGGCCAAAACTGGCTACCCAATGAGATCAGGTCAACCTGGACAGCTTATTAAGACCCTGCCTCAAAATGTAAAAGAAAACAATTACAGGTATACTCGGACCCATGTCTGTAATCATAGCGCTCAAAAGACTAAGACAAGACCACCTGGAGTTTGAGGCTAGATGGGGCTACACAGTGAGTTCTGGACTAGCCTGGGCTACAGAGGAAGATCTTGTTATACACACACACACACACACACACACACACACACACACACACACACGGCTGTGGATGTAGCTCAGTGGCTAGATGCTTGTCTGGTATCTACAAGGACCCAGAATGAGAAGGGAAGGAAAGAAAGGAGGGAGAGAGGGACAGACATTGGAAGCCAGGCTTTGGGGATATGTTTGCACACCCATGATCACAGCAGCACAATTCATAACTGGCATCTCTTGACAAACTGCATACATATAAGGCAAAACTGTAGAAGGGAAAATTCTGACACATACTTAAACATCCAACCTTGAGGACATTCTGCTAAGTGGGAAAAGCTGGTCACTAAAGGCCAAATATGGGATGATTCCTACCTAGAGCTGTCAAACTCTGAGAAACAGAGCAGAACGGGAATTGCCAGGGGCTGTAAGGATGGGAAGGCTATTTATTGTGTCTGGACCATTTGTTTTGCAAGAATGTTCTGGAAATTAGTTGCCCAAAAATGAAAAACATACTTAACACTACTGAACTGTATATTTATTTCAAATGGTTAAGATGTAAGTTTTCATACACATATTTCACTGCAATGAAAAATAAAGATCTAAGGAAGATACCAGGTGGCTTTCTAATAGTGATTTTATACTTGTGCGTACATGTCTATGTGTGCACATATGTGTATATGTAGTGTATCTACGAAGATATGTGTAAGATTGCCCACATGTGTGCATATACACGAGTGGAGGCCAGAGCCTGGCATACCTTGCCTTCGTCTATTGATCTGTACCTTATTTTTTTGCAATAGGTTCACTGTTCAGTTTCCCTAAACCTGAAGTTCATCAATTCAGCCAGGCTGGTTGGCCCAACAGCTTCATGGATAGGGCTGTCTTCTTTCCCCCATGCATGGGTATTATATAAGTATGGCTTTCATGTTTAGCTTTTATGTGGGTGCTAGGGATTCAAACGCGGGTCCTCATACTTACACTGCAATCACTCTGGCCCCCGAGACACTACAAAACCAAACCAAACCAAACCAAACCAAACCAAACCAAACCAAACCAAACCAAACCAAACCTGTCATTTTTCCACTCGTCCTTTTACAGTCCTACAGAACAGCAGACCTACAAACCTATACTTGAGTTCTATCTGCCACAGACTTGGGTGATAACTCAGGCAACTACTGACAAAAACCTTCTCCTCATTTCCAAAGCCAAAGCGATGTCCAAGCAGACAGGCTGCCACAAAGACTCAACAAGGTAATGAACAGGACCAGGGACACAGTCTCTTAACCTTCTTTTCCTTCTTGTAAGTAAAAACAAAACAAAACAAAAAAACCCCAATGTATTCCATGGTTTCCACAGTGGGTCAAGACACTCCCATCGTAGAGATTAGAAAATTGCTGTGTGAAGCTAAGGTTCTTCAAGGCCAAGGAGGACACGGGGCCAGTCTCCTGACTTGCAAGGCTGGGTACAACGTGCGTACTCTGATGCCTGGCTGGTTGCAGCTCAAAGGAGAGAGCTTTGGACTCATTGTGGGAACAATGAGTTGATTGAAAACATCTGGACTGGGTTTTCCAACCACTTTCTCAATCTGGGCTAGTTTCCAAGCCGTCAGGCTCCACTGAAACGCATGCTTGCTAATAGACGGCTGTTTCTACAGCAAGCTCATATTTGTTTTATTGCGTACTAGCAACGGAAGGGCCCCTCCATCTTGCCGGTGAGGCTTCTTCCCCAGAACATTCTGAGCTGAGCTGCTGAAGGGCAGATTGTGAAAAGAGGCAGTAGCCAAGTAAGCTACCCTTACTTTGGCATGGAGGACTGCCACAGACGGTTTCCCACCTAGGGTCTATTCATTACACAGAATAATGGGTTTCAGCCTGGCATGGTGGCACATGCCTGGAACCTTAGCACTGGGGAGGCAGATGCAGGAGGATTGGCCATAAATTTGAGGCCAGTCGGGGATACCTAGCAATAACCAGTCCCGAAGAGAGAGTTCATCATGAACTTTGATATTATTCACCTCTCACTATCTTCTGCCCAATTGTTCTGCTGATCCTCTCCGCTTCCTAACTAGTCTCCCCTCTGCTTTCAAGTCCTTTGTTGTTGTTGGTTGGTTGGCTGGTTTGCTTGTTTTTGTTTTGTTTTGTTTTGTTTTGAAGACAGGGTGGGTATCTCTGTGTGACCCTGACTGTCCTGGAATTCACTATATAGACCAAACTAGTCTCAAACTCAGAGATTTCACCTACCTCTCCCTCGGAGTGCTGGGATTAAAGGTGAGCACTACCACCTGCATCAAGTCCTTCTTTTAAAGTCTAGATTTCATGTTTGAGAGAAAACATGGTATTTTTCTAGATAGCCCTGGCTTGCTTCACTTCATATGACGGTCTCCAGTTCTATCCGTTTTCCCCCAAAATGACTTGATTTTGTTTTTGTGATGGCTGATTAATATTACATTGTGTGGATATGCACTTCCCTTATTCAGTTATCTCGTTCATTTATTTGTTTTTATTATTGTTGTTTTCATGACAGGATCGATCTATCTATCTATCTATCTATCTATCTATCTATCTATCTATGTAGTCCTGGCTGTCCTGGAACTTGCTCTGTAGAACAACTTGGCCTTGAACTCCCAGATATCTGTCTGTCTCTGCCTCCCAAGTGCTGGGATGAAAGGAGTGCACACTGTGTTCAGCTTTCAGTCATTTCTTGATGGGCATCTAGCTTAGCGCCATCACTTGGCTACTGTGAAAATTCAGAGCATCTTTAAAGCAGCTGAAGGGGACAGCAGAGCATGTGATATCAGCACTGTGTGGTACCGAGGGCACTGTTACCTAGCAGAGCTAAACTTCCCTATACCTTTTTAGCTCCCTTTTGGTAAGCTTGCTCTCTGTTGTGCTTGGCCATGGTACCTTCTCTCAGATACAGGATATACAAATCTATACTCTTCTCAAGACAGTATCACCATCCTTGGGTCGTTATTTGATCTGGTTTCATGCCAATGCTCTCTCCAAGATATCTAGAACCCATCAGCTAGATTGTCCTGAGTCCAACACACCCTGCCTCCATGTCTGTATGTGGGAATGTGAGAGAGTTCTAGGCTCCTATGGGACATATGCATGCTAGAAAAGTGGTACTTGGGACATAAGATGAGGTTCATATTTGGGACACAAAATAGCCATTCAATCAGAAGAAAAATTATGTTTTACTCTTTCCAGTAACTCACAGGAACCCCTCTCCGATGAAAGAAGTGTGTAGGCATATTAGCAGATGCTCTGGAAGAGCAGGAATGAACCTGGGCTGGAAGCTCAGCCTTTGGTCTGACCAGGGCAAATGAAGTTATCCCAAGTCAGAACATGTAGGGTCCTTGGCCTTGCCAATGTCAGTACAACTGGGTGGAGGGTCCTCATCCTGTTTTAAGTTGCCGTGAAAGCTCATCAGAGGGTATACAGGTCAGCTGCTCTATTTAGTGGTTTCTGAAAGGCCCCTGGCTTGCCTGGGTTCAGAGAGGCTTTGGGAGTTGAGACCTGCTTACAGGTTAGGCTGAAAAATCCAGGGGATCCCTGATGATTGCCCTATTTTGATCATGACAGCATGAGCCTCAGGGGTGTCTGGAGACTCCAGGAGGGCAGCCTGCTATGGGTTAGCTACATCGTTCCCAGTCCATCCACAGAACCTGTCTCCACTGGGCACTACTACCACAGACGGTTCCATCAACTGTTCACTGTATGCTTCCACGCCAAAGCACATCAGACAGTCAGTGCCGAGTGCACACCACGTACCCAGGGCGAGGACAAAAATCCCCACTGCAGCTCATGAAACTTAAATACATTTATATTTAGAAGTTCTCCCATGGTACAAACTAGTGCCACTTTATATACAGATGGCTGAAGTCTCTGTGTATGTGCATGTGCGTGTGCAAGAGTGTGCACATGAGTTTGTATATGTGTGAATGATGCACATGCAGAGATCAGAGGACACCACTCAGGTGTTGCTCTTGAGGTACTGACTTTTTTTTGAGATAGGTTTCTCACTGGCTTGAGACTCTCTGAACCGGTCTCTGCCTCCATAGTGCCGGGATTCTAGGTACATTCCACCATGCTCAGCTACTGCCTTCTCTTTGTGTGTGTGTATGTGTGTGTGTGGTCATGAATGCATGATTGTATGTTGCATTCATTCGTGGAGGGCAGGCAGCTAGGGATCAAACTCCAGTCTTCATAAGCTCTTTATGGACTGAGCCGTCTTCTCATCTCTTAGCGTTAAGTCTTAAATCCCTTGGCATCGCAGTGTTCCATTTGTCTGGTATTTGTTTCTCTCCTTCCTTTCCTTAAACTGCAGTTCTCATAATCCCCAATGTTTTCAGTGTCTACATGGATGGCCTTTAGAAGTTCAGTACTGGGTCACCACAAGTCCTCTCTCTAGAGACCTTCTTACCCCTGGCTCCAGCTGCTCTTTAAGCTCACAGCTTAGCGCTGGCTGGAATCAATACTTGTATCCTTCTTAATCTCCATCTTAACCATCAGGTTCTGCAGCCAAATCTACCACTGTCTCATTGGTTAAAGCAGTTTTACAGGATTCCTCTTCCTCGTCTCTCTCCCTTGTGCAGCACGGACTCTGTAGACCATCGTCTTATTAGCTGTCTTTCAAGTCTCCTCCTCTCTCCTGAACCCTTGGATCCTTGTTGTCCTTTCATAGCAAAACCCTACCCAATAAGCCCGCCTATCCTGCCACCCCATGCTGGCTCCTATCGGGGAAGATCTACAAATTCCTCCTCTGATGATAGATTTGTTACCAATTTGATTATAAGAAATAAAGCTGTCACTGGGTAAAAAGCCACCATCACTGACTGGAGAGTATGTACCCTAAAACTTTGAGGCTACAACAATCTGGAATGGAGAATATAAATCTGACATCAGCCCTAGATCACTTGGATGGAATAAACAGAGATGTGGACTTATGGAAGAACACTTATGGAAGTTTAGTCAGATGCAGGAAGTGGTTCTAAAGGCCCCCAGCTAATTGGTCTTGGCTGCCTTGGCTTTCATTGCTGCCAAGTAACCCAGAACACGCTTTGGGAGCACGTGACTCTAAGCATGGGGTTTTAGGCCAGTTCTTCCATCAGGAAGCGTCCTATTGTCTGGAGCTGAGGTGTGCAGGAAATGGGACACCTTTCTTCCTATCCTTTCTAGAATAGTGAAAGAAGGGTTGGAGCATTAGCTTGTCTATGTTGTCTATCCACTGTGCCCTTGACCCAGATATAGTCACACCCAGACTTTGAGATCAGAACGTTCTGGGTTGGGTCAGAAATGTTCTGTATTTTGACTCAGGAGAACTTCGTGCAGTTATCAGCAGTCAAGGGATTGTGGACAGCTCACTCTAGTCCAACAGTCTGATTCATGCCAAGGCCTGTGGGCAGCTCAGCTGAGGAGCAGCTGGGGTTGATGTGCAGCTCGTGTGGTGTGTGTGTGTGTGTGTGTGTGTGTGTGTGTGTGTGTGTGTGTAAGCATGTGGACATCAGAGGTTGGCTCAGGTATCTCCTTCTACTTCATGCTTTTGAGACAGAGTCTCTCATTGAACCCACTGCTCACCGATTGGCTAGTCTGACTGGCCAGTGAGCTCCAGGAATCCTCCTGTCTCCACATTCTTAGCACCGAGGCTTCAGGTCCTTGCCACCATGCCCAGCTTTTATGTAGGTGCCAGATAACCAAATTGAGGTCTTCATGCTTATAGAGCAAGCTCTTTATCCAGAGCCACCTCCTAGCCCCAAGAAGACAGTTGTTTGCAAATGCTACCTTTTACCCACACCTGCATGTCCAACCAGGGACAAAGACTCTGGGGACACGCCAGTTCTTGAAGAGTCTATCATCCAACCAGGTGGCGTTGGCACACACCTTCAGTCCCAGCACTTAGGAGACAGAGGCAGGTGGATCTGAGTTCACGACCAGCCTGATCTTATAGAGCATATTCTAGGAAAACCAGGGCTATACAGAGAAACCCCGTCTCAATCAATCAATCAAATTAAAAAGAATGATAGAAACAAAAAGCCTAGTTGGATAACATCTGAGGAATACCTCTGGATGCCATAAATACAAACCGGTGCAAGAACATAAGAGCACGTGCGAGCGTGTGTGTGCACACACACATAAAAACACACATGCGCACACACACACACACACACTAATAATAGTAAATAATAATAGTAGTGGTAGATAATAACGATCTTCATGTGGGTAGAACTCTAGCCCGTGGAGCACTTTTGAGAAACTGTGAAAGCCATACTTGGAAGAAGAAATCTGGATAGTAATAGACAGGGAGTGTGGCTTAGTGAAGTGTGCCCAGACCAATCTCACCTACTGTCTGAGGTTACCAACCAGCAGGAGAGTTCAGGATGGTTTCTCCCTCTATCATTCCAGGAAGAGGCCTCCCGCCCACCCTCCAGCAGGACACAGCCTGCAGGGCAGAGAGAAAACCCTTAAAAATTCACGCTTAATAGCAATTACAGCTTTCTTTGCTAGCTCATCAGAGTGTACCCTGGCCTCGCTGTGTGACATGCACGGTCTCTTACCTTCGCCTGGGCCGTAGGAGGAGCTGGCAGCCCAGGACTTGGCCTCCACATAGCCCACTTGCCGGCAGACAACGTGGGCGGCATGGATAGAGAAGTCATCATCGCACACCGTGCCCCACTGGCCTTCGTAATAGACCTCCACGCGGCCCTCATTGTGTTTCCTCTTCTGGCCCGCCAGGCGGACTTGGATCTTGACCACGTCAGAGGGCACCTGGCGCTGATGGTGCTCGGGAGCCGGCTGCTGGAAGTACTCAGGGTACTGGAGCTGGTAGGGCCAGCTCTCGTACTGTGCCAGGCTCAGGGAGGGCAGCAAGACAAGCAGAGCCAAACAGCCGGAGAGGCAGGAACCAAAATGGAGCTCCATCCTTGTCCTGTGCTGAGAAGAGGAGGCAGGTGGCAGCAGGGACTTTCTGGAGAGAGAGAGAGAGAGAAAGAGAGAGAGAGAGAGAGAGAGAGAGAGAGAGAGAGAGAGAGAGAGAGAGACCATTAGTCTAGCATAAAGGCTGTAGCTACTGAAAAGTGTCCTGAGACATTATCTTCCTGGCATAGCATGCAAAGCTCTTCTGGACTACATTCCAACCCATTTCTGACCCCACTGGCCACAGCAATCTGAGTTCCTGATGTCACCCACCACCTCCTCATCTCAGAAATGCTGTCATCAGTACTCTGAACTCAAGGACCTTCCCTTTCCCACCATTGTACACATATGGAGGTCACAGGGCAACTTGTGGGAGTCGATTCCCTTATTTCACCATGTGGGTTCTGGGGATTGAACTCAGGTCACCAGTCTTGGCAACAAGCTCCTTTAGCTTGCTGATCCATCTCACCAGCCCTCTTCCTTTTTTTTTTTTCCAATCGAGAAGTGGGCAGAGTTGGTGGGGACTGACAAAGGATGGGGGAAGCGCCCCTGGTTGTCAACAGAGGGTAGCTATTTCCTCTCAGGGCTCGAAGCATCTCCCTGAGACATCGGTGCTTTCTAGGAATGAGCACAGCCGAGCAAAAAGGCTACCTAGTGGCATCTGCATTCTTCACTGGGTCTCAGAGCCACCTAGAACAACCAGCAGGGAGGAGCCACATAACACATCTAGGGTGTCACTCTCCCCCTGGTTTCTAATCTCTTCCTGGTGCCTCTAATGGGAAAATCCAATTATACCTAACCAAAACAGGGCTGGCCTCCTGGACTGGCCTCCTGGGACACAAGGCTGGAAGAAAGGGAGGACAGTGGGTCCCACAGGCAAGGACAGGCTTCTCAGAACACCTTCCTGCACTCGGCTCCTTCAATCTCCTCACAGCGCAAAGCCCAGATGAACCTGGCCCAGTTTCTCCAGTCATCCCCTGCCAAAGCAGATTTAGGATTTGATAATTTCTCAGGGATTTTCAACATGTCCAATGGGAAGACACAGTTTTTTTTTTTAGGCCAAAGCTTATGTCTTTACTCTTCTCTGGTTTCTCCACGCCAGGTTTCATAACTTCATAGAGATATTTACTAATTGGGAAGGTGATCTGGCTGCAGAGACTGAGCCACAAGTGGAGTGTAGGGTCCGAGTGGTCCTCAATGTAGCATTGCATCGGAAGTCTGACAGGGTCCTTTGTGACCTGCACAGTTCTCCAAGGCCCAGTGGACTTGTTCCCACTCTGTGTGTGTGTGTGTGTGTGTGTGTGTGTGTGTGTACATGTGTGCACGTATGTGTGAAACCCTCCACTGTCAGTGACTGAGGTGAGTAGAAGGCCACTGTCACTTCCTTTGAAAATGACGAAGCAAGCTGGGCATAGTGGTGCCACTATGCCTTTAATCCTAGAACACAGGAGGAAGAAGGGAGGGAGGTTGGGAGGGAAGGGAGAGAAAGAGAGGAAAAGAAAGGAAAGGAAAGGAAAGGAACGGGGAATGAAGGAAGGAAAGGAGGGAAGGAAGGAAGGAAGAAAGAAAGAAGCAAAGACTGAAGGGGTCTACAGAAATCACCCCCAGAGATGTTTTGAAGGCCCTGTGACATCTCCTTCCTATCTATAGTATCTCTGCCTAGGGAATACAGGGGTTTAGACCAGCCTAACTCACAGGAGAGATGCTGAGCCCTTTGTGGTCAAACAGAAAAGGAGTTAAAGAACCCAATATCAGGAAGGGCATGGGAAGAGAGCATGCTAGAGCCCAAAGAACTGAGTTTGACTCCTCATTCTGATGCTTAAGTTGTGCAGTCTTGGGCAAAACATTTAGCTTCTCTGCACATCAATTTCCTCATCTATTGAAGGTAGATCGCAATCAAATGCAGCCCACAGGACCATTCTGGGAGCTAAAGGAATGGCCTCCCACAAGCACTGTGGCAGGAGCATTTGCTAAATGAAAAATCACATTCTTCAAGGTCATGGGCATCACAGCCAGTGGAAACCTACGAATAACTCCAGAGTGAGGCTCTGTGCAAGAGATTTCATGTGTCCTGGTCTTCAGATACTGAGAGATCATGGGGAAAAGGACTGTGGGTGCGCCTCAAGGAGGAAGCAGATTGAGAAATGAGAACCCAAAAGGCAACACCAGGAGCTGCAGTTGGAAACTGCAGGGGCATCCACGATTCACTTTAAACACACACAAAGGGACAGAGATCGGAGTGATCAGTTCAGAGTAACTTCCTTTCAAGGAAGGACTAGCTAAATGACCTTGAGCTGGAGCTGCCCGAGATCTGCCTTAAAGAGAAGCCATCCTTTGTATGTTGCTGTCCTGTGGGTTTACTACAGGTGAGTAGAAGGCCACTGTCACTTCCTTTGAAAATGACGAAGCAAGCTGGGCATAGTGGTGCCACTATGCCTTTAATCCTAGAACACAGGAGGAAGAAGGGAGGGAGGTTGGGAGGGAAGGGAGAGAAAGAGAGGAAAAGAAAGGAAAGGAAAGGAAAGGAAAGGAAAGGAACGGGGAATGAAGGAAGGAAAGGAGGGAAGGAAGGAAGGAAGAAAGAAAGAAGCAAAGACTGAAGGGGTCTACAGAAATCACCCCCAGAGATGTTTTGAAGGCCCTGTGACATCTCCTTACTATGCTACTGCCAGAGGCCCAGTGGTTCTCATCCTGTGACACTCAAACAACGCCAGAAGGTGGTGAGGTTCCCGAAACAGGTCCACTGTCTGCACCTGGTTTAGGCTTTGACACTTACAGAAGAATATCCATAACCCTGGCCTCCAAAGAGTACAATCCCAAGGAGACCTTGCCGGGTCCCATTAGGCAAAATGAAGGTCCTCTGTGGCTGCTTTCAAGCCCCTCATTGCTTGTGCTCTATTCTGTTATCCATCAGGCTTTGTGACAGGAGTCTCAACTCTGAGGGTTTCCACAAAGCAACGCACCTGTTTCTGCTAGGTAGACTCATTTGTATTAGTTAAACCTTGCCACAAACAACTATAAAACCGTAGATAAACATGCTAAAGCATATTTATCAAGCACTGCATAAAATTTTGTTCAACAAAAAATCCTGCCTGTCAAAATGACCCCATAAAGGCAGCAGTGGTGGTATATGATTTTAATCCCAGCACTTGGGAGGCAGAAGCAGGTGGATCTGTGAGTTCCAGACCAGACTGGTCTATAGAGCAAGTTCTAGGACAGCCAGGACTACATTTCTAACCGCCCCCAACAAAAACAACCAACCAACCAACCAACCAACCAACAGAAAGAAAATTGCCCTATAAATTTATAATGGGGAAGAAAAGTTTCTATCACTTGGTAACATTAAACAATAATATACTGATACGATAATGACTTTATTACTTTATGCCTTTGTTGTATTTATTTTTTGTTTGTTTTTGTTTTTCTGTACTTTGTTTTGTTTGAGACATGGTCTTACTCTGTAGCTCAGGCTGAGTGAAACTCACAGTGATCCCTCTGCCTCAGCCTCCAAGTGCTGGGATTACAAGCACGAGCCACCACACTTGCATCCCTTGCCTGTCTCGTCATTACTTTGCGACTGCTCCTTCTGCTGATGAACAATGTTTAATATAAAATGCCAGGCCCTGTCACGCCCACAACAGCCTCACACAGCTTGTTTACAAGTCTCTTAATTGTATCAAGAGGCCACAAGGAGGGACTGACATCTGCCATCCAGATTGTCAAGGGGACATTGTAGGATGTTCAAACACAGCCTGAGTCACGTGTTCCTGGCGCTGGAGGGCTCCAGAGGCAGCATGAACTCAAAGAGCCAAGGATCCTGAGGGGAAGGATGTGCATGGATAGGTGCTCACGTAGGTCTCTGCTGTTCCCACGACCGTGGCTAGGAGGTGGAAGAGCTGAGTGAAATTTTCAGCATCCTCCAATGACTGAGAAAATAAAATCAGACGTCAGGGGACGAGATGGATGATAGAGACATACTAGGACACGGAGTGTAAAAAAACATGCTTGGAAATTCAAAGACCGTGACTTAGTCAGGGTTTCTATTCCTGCACAAACATCATGACCAAGAAGCAAGTTGGGGAGGAAAGGGTTTATTCAGCTTATACTTCTATGTTGCTGTTCATCACCAAAGGAAGTCAGGACTGGAACTCAAGCAGGTCAGGAAGCAGGAGCTGATGCAGAGGCCATGGAGGGATGTTATTTTCTCTATCTTGCTTCCCCTGGCTTGCTCAGCCTGCTTTCTTATAGAACCAAGACTACCAGCCCAGGGATGGCACCACCCACAATGGGCCCTTCCCACTTGATCACTAATTGAGAAAATGTCTTACAGCTGGATCTCATGGAGGCATTTTCTCAACTGAAGCTCCTTTCTCTGTGATAACTCAAGCTTGTGTCAAGTTGACACACAAAACCAGCCAGTGCAGAAGAGGAGAGAAAGAATGTGCAGAGGAAGCACCTGACAAGCAGGGGTGGAGAACTTCCGACACGGATGAGCAGAAGCCAAGCCAAGCCAAGCAGTCTACTTCACAGAGGAAAACACCTCTGGCCACACGGACTGCGGAAAGTCTGAGCTGAGGAAATCTTACACATAGCCGGGGGTAATGGGTATGCTATATCTAAAGGACGTCAGGAAGCTGCCCCACAGAAATAAGGACGTAAGATAATGGGATGACATTTTCAAAGGGCTGATAAGGGAGCTGGCAGTCTGTAGTCACTGAGGAGGAAAACAAAGATGAAATGAGAACATTAAGACTATCAAAAATGGATGTACTAGGATGGGATCTTAAAGCCAAAGGGAAAGTAACCCCAGTAATGGGGTGGAGGTTTAGGAAGGAATGAAAGACGGAACAGAAAACTACATAAGCAAACCTAAATGCAAACCCATCACGTAAAACATTAACCGTGGCCTACGTTCTACTTCGAGCTGGTGAGGTGACTAAATGGTAGATCAACTGCCTATCATTCGTGAGATCCTGGGTTTGGTACCCAGAGGTACAACACAAGTATAAAAACAACAGTAACGTGTGTGTGTGTGTGTGTGTGTGTGTGCGAGTGTATGAGCAAAGGAGGCACATTGGGGTTAGAGTGTAAGGTTCTTGTGTGGTCTGAGAAATGGCGCAAGTCTATTTTCTAACAGACTTAACGAGGCTTAACAGATGTGTGCTACAGTGTTTGTGTTCACCATCATAAGAAGAACAAAATAACAACAAAAAAATAGAACGAGTTACTATAGTAGGCAAATAAAGGTATTCTAAGAACATAACTTGATCTGTGAACTTGCTGTTGCTGTGACAAAATACCTGGGATAATCAATTAATGAGGGGGAAGGAGTTATCTTGCTCATGGTTTCAGAAATTTCAGTCCATGGTCACGTGATCATATTGCTTTGGGCGTGTGTAGGCTCCGTGTAGAACGAAAGGAACACATGACAGAGGAGGCTGCTCTCCTCCAGGTAACGAAGAGAGAAGAGCTTGGGACCCTCTCTTGTCTTCCTCTCTCTTCTCTGGTGATTGCACTTTTATGGAAGCCAGAGGCAGACACTGATGTCCTCCTCAACTGCTCTCCACCTTATTTTTGTGTGTGTGTGACAAGATCTCTCCACTGAACCTGGAGCTCACTGACTCAGCTCATTGGCTGGTTAGTGAGCCCCATGGGATCCGTCTGTCTTTTCAGCCTTGGGGTTGCACATAGATGCTACCACGCCTAGCTCTGGTGTGGGTGTTGAGCATCCCAACTCAAGTCTCCATTCTTATGCAGCAAGCATTTTACTAACAAGGTCATCTGCAGCCCCCACTATTCCTGTAGGCACACCCCACTGACCTAAGGTTCCACTACCTCTCAACAGTGTCAGGGAGAGACATAGCCTTTGGGAGAAAAGTATAATGAATGCTTCAATGAAAAGATAAAAACCACCAAAACCAGATTGGACAATATAAATAAACTACATATTCTCACAAAAGACGCGGAGACTCACCATGAAAAGATAGAGGCCGATACACCATGTACAGAAGAAAGCTGAATCAAAGTGAGAGAACACTGAGTCCAGGACAAGAAAACAGCCAGAAGCCAAACAAGAGTCAACCAGCCAGGAAGGCACAACTGTGGAAATCTGCATGGATCAGTTCAGCGCGCATGAAATAAATATTGACAGAATGAAAAGGAAATCGGATGGATCCATCAGCCATTCCTCAGGTGCAGCAGAGAATCCACACAAGACAGGTCTGTCACTGACCACAGAAACAATGAGACCAACAAGCTGACAATGCGCAAGTCTCTGGAAACTGGATTCAACAACACCCCAGAACAGATTCCCTTCAAGGATACACAGACTTTGCCACACAGAACCCCAAGTTGAGTCAACAACAACATGTCTCAACACAGTCAATGAAACCACACGGAGTGCGTGCACTGTCTGACCACAGGAGAAGTTAATTAGGTGCCAAGGCTGAAAACCTAATGCGTATTTGGCTGTTTCTAATAAAATATACTGTGGACTTGGTAAATTCTGAAGAAGAGGGGTGCTGGCTGGGGGTGTTGGCAGGGTGCTCATTAGCATGCACGAAGCCTGAGGATCAAGTCTGAGCACTTGAGAGATGGAGACGAGACTTTCAAGTTCAAGACCATGCTCAACTGCACAGCAAGTCTGAGACCAGCCTAGGCTATAGAAGACACTCCCAAAACAAGCAAGCAAGGGACAAACATAAGAGGGAAGTTGTTTTAGATCCTGACTCTTGCTGGTTCAATTCAAAGTCAACTAGCAGCGATCTTCTGCTGTCAAAGGTCAAAGGCTCACACTGGCCCTCACACGGCAAAGGACACGGCGCATACATGTGTCTCCTCTTGTCTCGTGCTTTATTCTTACGGTGTCATCAGGATTGGATTAGGGGGCTCTACTGTGATGACTTCATCTAGTTCTGGTCAAATCCTCTGAACACCCCAGTCAGGTTCTGTTTCTGCTTTCTGCAGTAAGGAGGGAACAGACCCTTGGACTCAAGAGTTCTAACCATGATACTGGAGAATCCACAAACATAAGGGAGTGGGTAACAGTAAAATGCTGTTCATCTCCTTCAGCCAAAGACATTTGTTGGTTTGGCTAACTCTCAGACATCTTTCTTGGGTGAGCCCCTGCTCTGAGTGAACGGAACCATTGTTTGTGGCAAGGACCAGAATCTGACAGCCTAGCCTGGTGTACCTCCAGGACACTCGTGAATGAATGTTCCAGGGCTGAACGGTATGAACCTGGGTGACCTGACTGTGTCCTCGGCGTTTGATTTGGCGTTTGATTTGTCTCATCTTGCTTTTGTTGTCAACGGTTCCCCTTTGGGTTTTTGTTTGGTTTTGGTCTTGTTTGTTTGTTTGTTTGTTTGTTTTTGAAATGGGTCTTGCTATGTAGCCCAGGGTAGCCCAGAACTAGAAGTCTTCTTGCTTTTTCCTCCTGAATGCTGGCACACGTCACCGCACCCTGCTCTTTATGCTTTCTTTTTCTGGAATTTAAATAAAGTCAGTGATCTGCCATAGGTCAAGCCAAGTGATTTGCAGTCACTACATTAAAAAAAAAATATTCCTATGTTGCTCAATATAGGATTCATGCCCTGTTCACCATTACTGCTACCCATTCACAATTTCAACTACCCAGCCTCCATTTTATTAGAAAAACATTGGATGGAAAAATTCTGAAAGCAAACTCATTTGTTTTAAATTGTGCAGCCATTTCAAGTAACGTGATGAAATCTCCTGCAGACCTGTGTCACGTCCCCTCTGCCTCCTCTCCCCATGATGTCAATCACCCTTTTGTACACTGTACTTCGTATCTCGGCTGTTTATATCAACCATCCATTCATTGGTCAATCATTAGCTTATCTTATAACTGCTCTGATACCCGGCCCATAACAGCACGCAGTACCTATGTTCAGGTAGCCATTGTTTTAAGTAGTGATGGCCCCGAAGCTTGAGAGCCCAGAGGCTGGATTCTCAGGTATGAAAGAGAACAAAAACCCCAATGTACTTCCTCAGGAAAGAGAAGGCTCACAAGCTGAAGGGGCTAAGATCTACCAGGAGAATGGACCTCCCACAAAACAGGAAAGATGGGAGAAATTTAAGTCAGAACAGTGAATTTGAGAGTATCCTAGTTAGGTTCCTACTTCTGTGGTAAGCACCGTAGACCAAAAGCGACTTGGGAAAGAAAGGGTTGTTTATTTGGCTGAGACATCCCAGGTCACACTCCATCACTGAGGAAATCAAAGCAGAAACTCAAGGCAGGAACGTGGAGTGAAGGAACAAAAGGTATGGAGGAATGCTTTTTACTGATTTGCTCTTCATGGCTTGCCCAGTCTGCTTTCTTATACACCCCAGGACTACCAGCCCACAAGTGACACCATCCAGAGTGGGCTGGCCCTTCCTACATCAGTCATGGATCAGGCAAATGCCACACAGACTTGCCCATAGGTCAATCAGATGGAGGCAATTCCTTGATTGAGGTCCCCTCTTTCTGGGTGAGTCTAGATTGTATCAAGTTGACCAACAACTGAATAGCACAGAGAGAAGAAGTAGAGATGGTGAAAGACAGATTCATGACAAGTCGTATTACAGTGTATTATTATAGTTGTTTATTTCATTATACACTGTGAATCTCTTACCAGGCTTAATTTACAAATAAAATTCCATCATTAGAATGCATCCATAGAGAAGGGATGACCCACGTAGGAAGGTCATCTTCAGCTGAAGGGAGACTGACATGCTCTAGGCAGGGCTGACCAACCTTCTGACACTGTCATCCACAAACGTTCTGAGCTGCTCATTAGCTGTCATGGGATACACGTGGCCCATGGACTTCAGGTTGGGTGGGTATTGATGTGAAGCCAGCAACAGCAACTTTATCCCAAGGAAGAGACCAAGCCACAGAGGCTCAGTAATTTAGGCTGTTCTGGTAGTTAACTATAAGCCAAGATCTGAATGTAGGTCACCAGGTGGCCAAGGCTCTGTCCCACCCTGTGCTCTGTGTCCCCAGCCTGGCCTTTGTCACTCGCCTCCAAGGGCTTTAGATCCTTGGAGATCCTCTAATCTTCTTCCAGAAAAAAAAAGTGGGAAAAATATGATCTTGTAATTTAAAAGGAGAACTCTTAATTTCTGGCTTTTTGTGTCTATAGACTGCACGCCCGATTCCGGGACTCCATGGGTGTGTCATCTGTGCGGTGCCGCATCATCCCTGAAAAAGGGGCTCTTGGCTTCTTTGCCTTGTCTGCTCCACTGTCTTACATCTAATTCAGCAAATTTTCTCTTCTCTTAAAAATAATCTTTTTTTTCTCCTTTGGTTTTTCGAGACAGGGTTTCTCTGTTTAGCCGTGGCTGTCCTGGAACTCACTTTGTAGACCAGGCTGGCCTCAAACTCAGAAATCCGCCTGCCTCTGCCTCCCGAGTGCTGGGATTAAAGGCGTGCGCCACCACGCCTGGTTAAAAATTCAGTCTTTTTTTTTTTTTAGATTTATTTATTTATTATATGTAAGTACACTGTAGCTGTCTTCAGACACTCCAGAAGAGGGCATCAAATTTCGTTACGGATGGTTGTAAGCCACCATGTGGTTGCTGGGATTTGAACTTGGGACCTTCGGAAGAGCAGTTGGGTGCTCTTACCCACTGAGCCATCTCACCAGCCCAAAATAATCTTAATGTGCTTTTCCCCTTCTCTGTAGGTAAAGTTGTACGTATTGATAAAAATCTGAGAAAATGCAAACGTACAATAGGGAGAAAGCAAACAGGTAACGCAGCTGTTGTGCCAATCACCATCTAGTCTGCAGTGCTCACCTTTCCATCTTTCCTCTGTATCAATTGCCTTTGAAAAATCTGAATCACTGAACATGCTTACAGCCCCATACTCAAGAGGAAGGAACAGGAATACTGAGATTTTGAAAAAACGCTGGACTACATTCGCAAGCTCAAGGCCAGCCTGAGATGTATAGTGAAAGACTGTCAATCAAAAACAATAAAACGACAACAACAACAACAACACCCCAAGGGTTGGGGATGGAGCCCAGTGATAGAGGACTTGCCTAGCACATGCAAGTCACTGGGTTCAGTCCCAGGAGGGGATCAAAGCCAATTGGCATCCTTTTCTATATATTGCCTTAGAAACTGATCTGTCTCTCTTTGTGTCTGTTTCTCTCTTACAAGGTCTCATTTTGTAGCCCGACTGGTTGGTCTAGAACTCTCTATAAAGACCAGGCTGACCTCAGTCTCACAGAGATCCCCTTGCCTCTGCCTCCCAAGTGCTGGGATTAATGGTGTGCACCACTATAGTCCAAAAGCTTGAAAACTGCTTTTTGTTTTGTTTTGTTTTGTTTTTTGTTTAGCCTTTTAAATTTTATTTGTTTATTTATTTTTGGCTTTTTTGAGACAGGGTTTCTCTATGTAGCCCTGGCTGTTCTGGAACTCACTCTGTAGACTAGGCTGGCCTCGAACTTAGAAATCCACCTACCTCTGCCTCCCAAGTGCTGGGATTAAAGGCGAGCGCCACCACTGACAGGCTGAAAACAGCTTTTTAAGACCGGTGGTTTGACAGCTTGGGCTACATAAAGAGACCCTGTTTCAAAAAAACCACACACACACACACACACACACACACACACACACACACACACACACACCTGATTTTTAATTGAGTAGTATATTACAGACAATATGTCTAATTCCTCTTTTATATAGTTATTATTTATTACTGTGATGATTAAACTTGATGTTGGACTGACTGGATTGTGGGATACATAAGAATTTAGTAAAGAACACATCTGCATGAGTGTATGCAAGGGTATCTGTGAAGGATGACCTGAAGTCAGGGAGAATGAGTGACAGCAGACAGTAGGCTGTCTCCTGTATGAAGTAGAGACTGTGGCACAGGGCAGATTCTATCTCTGCTTCCTGGCTACTGTACGTGATGTTCTCTGCCGTACCCTTCTCATCACGCTGAACTGCCCCTCTGAAAACTGTGAACCGACACCAATGCTCCCCTCTGAAGTTGTTGTTGTCTGGTATTTTGATATAGTGTCCCCAAATTACAATTACAGAGTACTCAGTCATACAGGTAGACTGTAATCCTGCTTCTAAATCTCTTCGCCACTGTATACCTTGTTGAGATGAAAATTCGTATTGCTATAATGCTGTACAGCCTTGGGATGCATTCCTAAAAGTAAGTTAGCCAGGCAAGAAAGTATAGTCAACACTTCTGCAAACTGTACTAAGTGCCTGGCACAAAGATGATCAGCTTCTACTGTGGACAGCAGTACAGAGGTTTCCCTACACCGATATGCAAACATTATATTTTGCTTTAATTAGCATTGCTTTGGCTAACCAGGCTCTTTCTTTGGTGGTCATGTCCCTGTATCATTTTTACTCCTATTTTCTCCATCTTTGTATGATTCATCTCTAAGCTGGCATCCAACTAACCCACAAGAGGGAAAAGTTCCAGGCACCTTAGAAGACACCCAAAGCCATGCAGCTGTGCTGACCCCATGGCTCTAGGCTTCGCTTTTCTCTGAACAGTAGAGACTGTTTCTCTCCATTTCTGACAGCTGGATATAACCAACATGGTAGATTCCCCATCTGCTTCTCCAGATTCATGGAGACATCTAGAAGGACGGAGGCACTTCTGCCTTTGTCAGATCAGCTCCTGCCCGTAGTCAGGAAAAGATGGCGATGACAAGGTAATTAAGAGCTCTTGCAGAAGACCCAAGTTCAATTCCTAGCGCCTAGGTCAGGTGGCTCATAACCATGTGTAACACCTGCTCCAAGGGACTTCACACCATCTTCTGGCCTCTGGAGGCACATGGGCACACATGCACACGCGCACAAAAAGAGACAGAGACAGAGACAGAGACAAACATATAAAACATAATAACATAAATAACTAAAGGATGGTTCTGTGGATAAAAATGCTTGATGTGAAAGCAAGAGGACTTGAGTTCAAATTCCGATCAGACACATAAAAGTTGGATATGTCCATTTATGCCTCTAACCCAAGTACTGGCTATGGAAACAGATGGATCCTGGGTACTTGCTGGACAACCAGCCTAGACAGAAGGTTTCAAGTTCAGCCAGAGACTTTGTCTAAAAAAAAAAAAAAGCAATAAAGGGGAGACACCCAATGACTTCCCTGGCCTCAGCATACATGTACACGGTATTGTGTACCACCACATACACCACACAGAGGAGGGGGAGGAGGAGGGGAGAGAGAAACGAGAGGTGGGTCAAAAAGCCTGGATGAAGCTCCATCTCTTCCTGTGGTCAGACACCAGGAAGCTGTATCCTCAGCATCCCTTTGAATATCTCTGAGGAGCCTCTTCAAATCCACAGTCTCAGAAGACTCTACAGCAGTGGAGTTGCATCACAGACACCATGGAAACTCTGGAATCCTTGGTCTGTGAACAGAGGGTGTCTGCCAACTGGGTCAGTTGGGCACAGAAGATGACTGTGGAGACCCCAAAGTTCAGTTCACACATACTGAGGTTGTGCAGGTTGTGTGTGTGTGTGTGTGTGTGTGTGTGTGGCTCTGTCTGTTTCACAAGACCTTCCTTGAAGAACATCCTACTGATTATCACCTGAGTGACACCTGGGAACTTTGTAGATGGTCTTCATTACTCATATGGTGGGGCCCAGGAAAAGGTCAGCAGCAGAAGACTTCAAGCAACATGACTAAAGGCTGAAGCATCTGACTGGCAGAATTCAAAGCATCGACTGCTAGAAAAGGATTGCTCGCCACTGGAGCTCATCAGAAAATGATAAATTTTGTCCCTTGTATTTTTTCAAAGACTTGCAATTAAGGATAGTCTTACATTCAATTCAATCCACTTGAGAATACAATGTCCTCTAAGCCTTCCTGACAAGAGGTGCTGGGCTCCAAGGGCCCTCTGAGGGGTATGTAGAAGGAATTCACTCACACAGTGGGACTCAGGTCCCAGGGCTTCATCAGAAACATCAGCTCCCCAAGGCCGTGTATGTGACCCAACCGTTGGTGACCACTTGTGGCTGTCCCCACACTCCTCTTCCACACATAACAGGACAGATCACTGTTACATCCTCACTGACAGCAACTGGCTCAAACTCTATGTCTACTGCTCATAAGCTCGGGAACCCCAGGTGTACTTAGGTTTTTCTAGGCTTAATAATCCTGTAGACTTGAAAGTATACATCCCTTAAAACAATCTTTACTTGAAACTGAGAAACACCTGTTTTATGGGACGATTTGTAAAAAGAATCAAAGGAAAAGCTTCTTGAATCTCTGACCCACAATTGGTGGTCAAATATGAATAACTGATGCATCTTGGATCAGGCTGTGCTGTGCTCCTGATTCCAGTCAAGTTGTTCAAGCGCCTATGATAGTATGGGCTGATGCTCAGCTGTGAACATTGGGGCTGGGCTTAATTTTGAAATTTGATTCCTCCAACTATGAACTAGAGCTGGGGATGAACCTCGGCAGGTCCTTCAAGATCTAGCTTTTATAAACTATTGCTTAAAACCCAGAAATACTCATTTATACACCATACTATGTTGTAAAAGCTTAACTGCCTGTGCTTTATAAACTAGGAGTTAATCTGTGCTAAAGGACAAAGAACTACAGGACATCTCCGTAGACTTTGAGTCAGGGCTACATTAGCCAAGGCTTGCTGCTCTTGCAGAGTTGAAGGAAGGATGAAATCAGAGAGTAAGGAGGGTCTCTAGAGATTCAATCTGAGATGTCTATGAACAGTGATACTTCAACTGTCCCAATGTCAGCATCAATTATCTTTATCTGTCACTCCAGAAAGTTTCTAGCACAGAGTCCCTGATTTGATTCCAGGATTGACAATGTACAGATAGTAGGATTTGAAAATCGTTCATGAACTATGGGTGAGATGGTACACCCACAGGACGTGAGAGTCAGAAAAGGAAGAGAGTTGTAGAAAGAAAAATGAACTTTATTCCCAAGAGAGAAATACAGAAAGAATCTTAGAAACCCCAGGGAGAAAGTGAAAGAGTAGGAATTCTGGACACAAGCAGGAAAGAGCATCATGTACTCTATCTCCATAGTTCCTCAGCAGAGTGAAGAGAAACGAAGCTCCTTCCAAAAGGGTTTGGTGCCAGGGATTAAGCCCTCAACATTAGGCTGCCCCAAAAGAAGATTCTGCTCCACCTCGGGAGAAAGAGAGAGAGAGAGTCAGAGAGAGAGAGAGAGAGAGAGAGAGAGAGATCCACCACATAGAAATGAGGACAACGTGACTTCTCTAAAAGAACCAAACTCAACTTCCAAACTCAAAGACACTGAAATAGATAAAATGCCAAGTCAAGATTTGAAGTTTTCTAGTAAAAATGGTCAGTGGTTTGGAAGAGGATACAAACAAGCATATGAATTTAACTCAAGCCCTAGAGTGAAAAGTTGGAATCAGGAGAAACTCAGCAATATGGATTTAAAAAGTCAACACTGATCACAAGCATCTTAGGGGAGGAATGGGTATGTTTCAGCTTATAGTTTACAGTCCGTCCTTGAAAGAAATCATAGCAAGAACCCAAGCAGGAACTTAAAGTATAAAATCACTTTCTTATACAGCCTAAGGAATGGGGCCACCCACAGTGGGCTGGGCCCTCCCACAATCATTAACAATCAAGATGATGCCCCACCCCACCTCAAACAGACAGGCCAATGGATCAGTCTGTTCTAGGCAATTCCTCATTAGAAGCTCTTCTCTCAGATGAGTCTAGGTTGTATCAGGTTGACAGTTAATGATAAATAGGATGGCGATTGAGGGCTCCCTTTCCTCCAAATCATCAAAAAAAAAAAAAAAAACCCATTCTCACACAGGTGAGCTAGACTCTCACTGCAGTTTTCATTTGTATGTGTTCAGTGAAGAAATGAGCTCCCTCACCCCAAAAAAGTCCTTGACTACTTTTACTTCCTCTTTGATAGCATCTATTCCAATCTTCACACTCTGTACTACGTGGTTAACTCTTCTGAGTTCTCTTTGGATATCAATTGTGAGATGGATAGAAGGTAAAGCCCACCTCATTCTATGAATGCCTCTTCTCTCTATTGTTTGCTTGCTATGCAGAGCCTTTAAAACGATGTCATTCTAGCTGTCAAGTCCTGCCTGTTTCTTGCCTTGTACTTTTGTTGGAGTCCTATCCAGGAAATCTCTGTGTGTTTCCTGAAGCATCTCTCTTGTGTTTTACTCTAATAGTAAAAGTAAGTCCACCTTGATTTGGGAGGGGGTTGCAGGGTAAGATAAGGATCTAGATTCAGTCTCTTACATGTGAATGCTCTCTTTTCCTAGTTACTGTTATTAGTTACTGTAGAAACTACTTAGTGTTGTGTAGTGTGTGTGTGTGTGTGTGTGTGTATGTGTATGCATGTGTGTATATGTGTGTGTGTGTGAGCTTGTACACTCACCCATATGTGTGAAGCCAGAGTTCAACTTCTAGTATCTTCCTCTATTGCTTCCACTTTATATTTTTAGACATTGTATGTCTTTATATGTTACTTGCACTCTGTTGTATATATTGTAAAATTCTTTCTTTGTTCAGTACTTTTGGTAATTTAACTATAATATGTTAACAAAATTTTTTATGGTCATGTCTAGTTGGGGGTTTTAAATGTTTCCTGTACTTAGATGCTCATATTCTCACCTATATTTGGGAATTTGTCTGCTGTTGTTTAATTAAATAGGGTTTTTTATGTCCTTAGCCTATAGCTCTTCCAACAAGCCAAATATTTGATTTTTGAAGGATACCCTAAAAGCTCTCACATGGTCTCCTCATTCTTTCTTTTCTTCCTTCCTTCCTTCCTTCCTTCCTTCCTTCCTTCCTTCCTTCCTTCCTTCCTTTCCTTTTTTTCTGTTATTAACTTTTTTAAAAAGCTTGTTTTCAAGCTCTGCTATTTTTTCTCCTATCTGATCTAGTGTGTTACTGAAGCCACCACCTGATTTTTCTGATTTTTGAGATTCTCATCCCTGACTTTTCTGTTGAAGTCTCTTTTTGACTCCTCGGTCATGACCATGCATATGGTCACATGTCTTGTTCTGATCCCACAGTGCCTTCATAGATGACAGGCTTGCATGTGTGTGTTGTCTTTCAACATACTTAGCATATTTGAATCCTCTGCTCCACATTTCATCTTTGATAGCTCTGGAATCAGTTACTAAAAAGTTATGAATTTTATTGGTATCATTTTTTGTCATTTTTTTTGTATTATTACTAGGTTAAGAGCCATTCATCTGTTGGGATGGACATTATTTTAAGCATTTATGTGATGGCTTTCTTAATGACTTCCTTTCAATGATGTGTCTAGAGGACTCTGTCCTGGGCTTCAGCCAAACAGAATTTCTTGTTCCTGTCATACTCTCCAAGGCTACTCTTCCATCATGTTTTTTTCTCATACACCCTGACCAGGCAGCTGACCTAAAATTAGAAAGTAGCATGGCACAGTTTCAGTTTGCCTGTGACCAGGTGGGCCAAATACAAATTTCTACAGGTTTCAAGAAAGACACCCCATTGGTAAAGTGACCCCATAAAGTATCAAGGAATGGAAACAACTAAATGATCAGAAATCCAGAAAATAAGCCTGACAAAGTAGACACAAAATTAGTCAGAAGAGAAAAACAAAGCCCCTACACATTAGGAAAGGGACTACTTAGCAAAGAAGTAATTTTATTATTTTTAACCACAGATATCTCCCCATTTGACCCTCTGTAAACTCATGAAGGCTCCTCACAGCTGACTTTTGTGTCTGTCTCTGTATTTTATTACTAATTGGAATAATGAGACATACCTGGAAATAAGCACCTTAAATATGTCAGTTTCAGGACACAGTAAAACAAACAAACAAACAAACAAACAAAACTATCATTTGAGAAAATTGAAACTATCTCCCATAATCTGTATAAATTTCATAGACTTTATTATAAAACAAGAAAATATGTACAGATATGAACTAGTACTCTCCTATGAGCTGTGTGGAAAGTCATGGGACTGGTGGTACCCTCCGTCTGTTAGGCACTGCCTCCTGTCCCTGATTTGGCATGTGACAAATCCCATGCTCCTTGACAATGGCCGCTCTGAGCCAAAGCTCTCTTCCCAGAGTTCACTTCTCCTTCAATGTCTAGGAAGCAGCAACTACTGTTTTTGGCAATAGCAATATTAACACATCACACAGACTAAGAGAAACAACATCACATACAAGTCATATACTGTACCTGGAGCACTGTGCTTTTGGATTTTCAAAGAGTTCTTGTGGTACCTGATCTTTGTCTGACCCTCATACTTAGCTGCTTCCCCAACCAGTTTTGACTCTTCCTAAAAGAGATTTCTGTAGGCACCCACTATATGTGACTGCATGTGACTCTATGGTGACTGTGTGTGATTCTATGTGACTGTGTGTGACTCTATGGAATTGTATATGACTTGGCCTCCCAAGTCACTGGACAGATTATTCATTTTCCCCCAATATATTTGTACTAAAGTTAGTTTGTTTTTAAGATTTTTCATTTTTTTTTTAAATTTTATGTGTGTGGGTGTTTTTCCTACATGTATGTCTGTGCACCGTGTGTGTGGTACCAACCGATAGAGGTCAGAAGACGACAGCAGATCCCCCTAGAATTGGAGTTTCAGACAATTGTGAGCTGCCATGGGATTGAATGCTGGGAATTGAACCCAGAGCCTCAGGAAGAGCAGCAAGTGCTCTTAATCTCGGGTCATCTCTTCATCCTGTATCCTGATGTCTGGTTTCTAGAGCACCCATTCTTATCCCGCTGTCCTCAATACAAAGCGTGGCTAAGATAGCCTCACCACAAAAGAGCAGTGTGGCCCATGTTAGTCTCATTCAAATGAAAGGGCTAGAACTTAGCAGAATTCTGTCACCAATAAAAAATATTCTATTTGACATCTCTAGAGATTTTTTGAATCCGGGGCTGAGGTGAGAACTGTCTCCTCTACTGGACAGGGATTCCTGCTGAGACCAATGGGAGAGATGAGTGTTTCTTGGCTCTTTCTGGAGAGGTGGTCTGGGGCTGTATCTGGCTACACTTTGTGGAAGAAGGCTGTGTTGGGCAGACGAGGTGTGCTCAAGAGCATGAGGGAAGCCCTTGTGAATACTCCAGACACAAATGTAGACTTTTAGACACCAGACTGGTCCAGGCCTGATTCATTTTGCCCCTAGCCCTGAATTCCACCACAGTCCTGTCTATTTCTGGTTACAGAGATGGAATGTTCGGGGCAGAGTGAAGGTGGTGAGAAGGTGGCCATACAAAGCCGAATAGTTTTCAGCCTTCAAAATGAGGGCTTTGTTAGCATGATGTGTTGTGACCAATCAGGGTTCCCCACAGTCCACCTCTGGGTTGGGGTGGAATCTCACTTTGACCAGGCTGTTTCCTGGGGAGGTCGATGAAACAATTTCAGACACTTTAAAATGTGCTTACGGGAAACTCTTAGGTCAGACGGAAAGGTAAAGACCACAGAGGGGCACAGCTCACGGGGTAAAGTGAGCAGAGGGCTCTGTGGTCAGCCAGCCTATCTGACACTGTGAATATAGGATGGCTAAGATATCCTTTCCCCAAAAATAAGATAGAGAAGCAGTTGAGAAAGACACTGCAACATCAGCCTCTGGCTTCCACATGCACTTGCATGGTTGAGCACACCCACATACATGCATGACACATACATGGGTGTGTACATGCATAACACACACACATAATAATGAAGTGATACACTTCAGCTCTCCAACACGCTGCCCTCAGTCAAGAGACTGGAAAACTCACAATCCAATTCAAAGGCCACACATAGAAAGTCACAAGGCAAGGGTGCCCACTGGGTTCTAATATCCAACCTACATAACCCCTACCAAAAGGGGGACACATGGCTTGGCTACAAGATAATTTATAACGGGTTGCCAGATGACAAGAAAGCCCACAGGCTCAACTAACCTGAGCCCATAGGGACCTGCAGGGACTGAACAACTCACCAGGGAACCTGCATGGGACTGGGGTAGGCTCTCCACACATATGTTACAGTTATGTAGCTTGGGTCTTGAGAGACTGCTAACAGTGGGAGCAGGGGCTGTCTCTGACTCTGTTGCCTGCCTTTGGGATCTTTTCCATCTATGGGGTTGCCTTGTCTAGCTTTCTTCATAGGAGAGAAGGTGCCTAAACTTTACTGCAACCTGACATAGCATGGCTGACATGTCATCCACGAGAGCCCTCCCCTTTTCTGAAGAGAAAGGGATGGAAGGGAGAGGTGGGAGGGAAAGGCTGGGAGGAGAGGAGAGGAGACTGTGGACAGGATGTAAAAATTTATTAATTAAATAAAATTAATTAATTACATTTAGTTAATTTTTAAATTAATTAATTAAAAAGAAGAGGATGTCAGCATCCAAGAGTAGGTTCCAGTTCTGCAAACAGAGAAGCGCTATAGGGTCCTTGGATGATATAAAAAGTCCAAAGTATCCAGAGTAATGACAGGTCCACAGCCAATGCTCAAAGGGTGATGACTCACATAATCTCACACTGGGAACAATATGGACAAAATCCAGGAGGGTACCACTCCATTTATATTATATTTTTTAAAATTAATTTTGTACTTGTGTGCATGTGCAGAGGTTGTATACATGTGTGAGAGTTTTGCATATATATACACACACACACACACACACACACACACACACACACACACACACATGCATACTCATTGAACAGACATCAACCTTGGGTATTGTTTCTTAAGGTTCCATTCATTGTTTCTTGAGATAGGGTTTCTCTCTGAAGCTGTTCAAGTAGTCCAAGCTGAATAGCCAATGAACCCCAGACACCCACCTGTCTCTGTCTCTACAGGACATCACTACGCCCACGTTCTCACTTGGGTTCTTAAGATGATACACATGATCATGGAGATCTTCTTGCTAATATGGGCTTCCTATCAACCACTATTATCATGCCACATGGGAGACAGGTTTTACACATCACACATACTTTCAGACACACAGTATCTTAGAACTAAGATCTTAGAACTAATTAGACTGCTCTAACCTTCAGCACCTCTTGTAAGGAGATGGAGGCTCACAAAAATTAGCAGGGAGAGGAGACGAAAATTGAGGCCAGGATGATATACAAGCTTGGGATACAATCCAGTCATTCCACACAAGCCTGATGTCTCCAGGGGTAGAACTGACTGCAGCCTGAGAGCTTGAGGTCTGTCTAGGTAGACGTTCAATTATGGAAGGGCTCAGACAGTTGAGTGAGCTGAACGTACGGGGTGGGAGACGGTGGGAGATGGTGGGAGATGGTGGGAGATGGTGGGAGGTGGCGGAAGATGGTGGGAGTATGAGTGGGAGGAGTGCACAAGTCATTCAGAGTCGTTGGCTCATTCCTGAAGTGAAAATTTCCCCAGACTGTTAATCTAAGAGAAGGCCTGACCATTAAAGGGAGGCCCAGCCCTTTGTGCACACTGGGCATCTCCAGAAGCTGGAGACCAAGTGAGGGTCTGAGAAGAACAACTTGGTCCAACCGTCCATCATTTCAACCTTGTGCTCTTTTCACGATAGCCAAACCCAGAGAGGGACTGGTGACAAGCAGAGAGCATCTTTAGGTGGAAGCGCCTGGCTGTGGAGTGTTGTACTAAAAGTGCTTAAAAGCCTCAGAGCTGGGATTGTGCTGCCCGTGGCAGCCTTGGCTCCCACCAGAGAGCCCAGAGAGCATTAGCAACAGGCACCAACTGCCACATCAGCGAAGCTGGCTGGGCTCGGCTGCCCAAAGCCAGCTGGTACCAAGTCTCCAGTGCTCACTCAAGATAATGGCATCTGCAGGGCGGTGGCATGTACCCAGAGGCCTGACAGTTCTCCTGTGTACTGCACAGGGTAGACTTTCTCAGTTACTACTGTCGCCGATCAACACTAATGCCAATCTCAAGTCTTCTTCTAAGATGAATTCTAATATTCTTCCTACATCTCAAAGAACAGCCTGGCTACCAGGGCCAGCTTTAGCAAGCCTCCACTCTCTTTAACATCAGCTTGCTGTGCCCAAAGCTCTGGCCAAGTTCCTACCTGCTTTCACATTCATCTGCCTCTGGACTTGCAGCTCCCTAGAAGACCAATCATCCGTCTCATAGACCCACATTCCTGTCTAAGGATGGACTCAGATATGTGCATTTTTTTGAAAATCCCGAGAAACCGGGCCAGAAAGATGGCTCAGCAGGTGAAAGCACTTGCTGGCATCAAGCTTCATGACCAGTGTCAGTCTGCAGAGCCCACTCTGGTGGAAGAGAACTGACTCCTGAAAATTGTCCTCTGATTTCCACACATAATGCAGTGGCTTCTGTGTGCACACATACATAGAATGTAATGCTTTTTAATTCCTAAGAAACTAACTAAAAAAAAAAAAAGAATTAGACTCAACAAATGAATTCATCAAGGTTATAGAATACAAGGTCAAAATACAAAATGTTATTTCTATATACTTTCTTTTAAATGTTTACTTATTATTTTTTTAATTGTGTGTGTATCAGTATGTGCACGTGAGTGAAGTCCCTGTGAAGGCCAGAAGAGGGTGCCAGATCTGCTGGCGGTAGTCATAGGCAATTGTGAACCAGCCTATGTGGGCGTTAGGAACCAAATTCTTGTCCTCTACAAGAGCAGTACAGGGTCTTAACTGTCTAACTGCACAAGTGTTACACCCTGAAAATACAAAGCATTGTTGAAAGAAATGAAAGATCAAGGTGGCCAATCCTGAAATACATATGGAATTGCAAGAGTTCCAGGGTCTACTCGGAAGCGAGCAGAGAAGATACAGGAACATTCTTGTTTCAAATACACTGACAACCAAGATGGTAGAGCTTAAAGACAGAGGAAAAGCACAGAATTGAGAATCTAGGGATACACTTGCTCATCTATAGCCAATTGATTTGGATGAGAGTGTTAAGACGATTAGATAGATGCCTTTTCCAAAAGTCGTGCTAGGGCTAGAGATGTGGCTTCCTGGTGGAGCATTTGCCTAGCATCCACAATGCCCTGGGTTCAGTCTTCCATACTACAAAGCATGACAAAACAAAACCCCTTAAATCCCTGGGTTCAGTACCCCACATCACATGAACTAGACACTGTAGTGGTGCATGCATATTATCCTAGTCCTTCAAGATAGAAACAAGAAGATCAGAAGTTCAAGGTGATCCCCAGTTACATGCTGAATTTGAGGTCAGCCTAGGCTGTTTAATTGAATAAAAGGAGGGGAAGTGGGGGGGGAGTGGGAGAGGAAAACCAGTTTGAAAAGGTGGTGCTAGGGACTTCTCTAAGGAAATCAGCTATCTACCTGGCCAGGTAATCCTCCCTGCTAAGCAGGTACCATGTCCGGCTGGTGCTATGAAGTACACCAGCCAGACAACAGGGATAAGGAGTATCTGTGGCCTTGCTCCAGTCTGAACAAGGCTGAAGGCTGAGATGTCCAAGGTCATGTGTGCACTGTCACCGAGTCTCTGTGGGTAACTGCCTGGCTCTTCCTTTCGGCTCACAACTGCTAGTCTTGCAGACTCTGTGGTCCTGGGGCTCTAGCCATTTCATCTGAGCCTTCAGGATCTATCAGGGTACAACTATCAGCAAACTGACCACAAAGGCTTTTCCACAGAAGGAATTGAACAGTAGTAGCTGTAAGCTGTTCTGCTAAAGCCAGGTTTGGCCCCTAGAAGAAGAGGCATTTCCCTGGCTTCCCAAAAATTATGCAAGGAAAGAAATCACACCCCTGTAACTGAGCTATAGACACAATCTATTTATTGAGTCTCCCTGGATGGAAACAGCCTGGTACCTAAGGGAGAAGGCAATAAAAGCTGCAGATCTTTCAGGCTGACGTACACCTCTTCTGAGCTCCTCAAGTTGGTGAATGAGGTTGGATAGACACACAAACACGGACACACACACACACAACCTTCCCCCATTCCTTAGCCTCTAGCTGGCTGTATTATGAAAGATCTGTCCATCCCTTGTCAATTTCAGTGGAAAACAAACAAGACAGAGGATAATCTAATTCAGGAAACAGGAAGTCCTTTCCCCTACACTGCTTGCGGAGGAAGGGGATCCTAACCAATGATCATTAAAGAAGATGTAAAATGACATCTTAACACTACATTTAAGAAGCAAACAACCCTAAGTGACAGAAATCCAAATAGCAAAGCACTCTGGTGCTACCAATGCTCATTAGACAAAGGCCAAATAAAGCAAGATGTCTACAATGTGGGAATTTAGTAGGGAGACAGAGTCCCCTTCCTCTTTTTGCCATAGGAGTTGGGGCATCAGTGTGAAAGGTGCCAGCAGCCAAAACATCCAGGTGATGCTCAAAGATGGGTGACTGTCCTCTTCCAAACTCTCCTCTGTGGCCTTTGTTTTCTCTAGAACCTAGATGTAGTCATTTCCTTCATCCAACCAGAGAAGAACCTCAAGGACAGAGCTGCCTATTCAAAAAGGCAGGTGCCTTGCCCTCAACCAGGGGAAGAACACTGCTTCCCTACAGCAAATCCAGGCTTCTTGTAGTTCCTATCTCAAGCTCCAAAGGGCCAATTACCAAATGATTACAAAGTATCTTCTCACAGAAAGCAGTAAGTTCCAGCGCAGCCTGCCAAGGGGTCCTCTTCAGGGAGCTAAGGGGTACTCAGCACTGATATTCTCTGATTATTCACCTGGATCCCAGGAGTGAAGTCTGTCAGGTGCTGAGTACGCCCAGACAATGTCTGCATTTCCAAGTTTCAAGTGTGAAATGAATTAAACACTAGCCATCTCAGTCTTTAGTGGGACTTTGTAAAAAGTAGATAGGAAAGTGGCTTGAAAGCAAGCAATGCCGTGAAACAGGAATATAGCACATTATACAGAGCAACAGGATGGAGATCAACTCCACTTGGGAGAAAGTTGGGAGAAATATAATACAGATTGTGTAGTAGACAACAATGCAAAATCTTAGTTCACTTTCTTGAGTGTAACAATAGCATCATAGTTATTTACCATTTCCAGGGTTGCGCTGATCTGTGGATATACATACGGATAAATTATATGATGTCAAGATTTGATTAAAAAAAAAAACTTCACTGAGAAAAGACAAAGATGGTCATAATGTAAGTGGGGTAAAATGTTAGGACTGCTGAGAAGAACATAACTGTTCAGAATGCTCCCAAGAGCATATTTGAACATCTTCAGCATAAAACAGCTTAAATAAACAATTTAGAAATTTCTAGGACATTAGTCAGCTTTCTGATGGTCATATCCACAGCCCAGAAAATCGGTTTCCCTCACAGAGTACTTCCCAACTGGTCATCCAAAGGGCAGAGGGCTAGGAAAGAGCCCAGGAGAGGAGAGGATCCCAGCTGGAAAGGAAACAGACCAGTGGAAGTGTCCTCAAAGACTCTTTAGGGACGCTTCAGAAAGGCGGGCTCCAGTGTGGGCTTCGTCCCTAAAACTGGATTTTATTCCCTGTGATTCTACTTGATGTGTAAGTGATTTTACTGTTTTAACACAAAGGTCATAGTGGAAAAGCAAATACAGACTAATGGGATCCAGTGTCCTTGGGGACAGTCTGGAAACCATCAGGAAGCCCCTTGGCTTCACAGCCATCCCAAGGAGAAGAGAGTGGGATCAGGAAAAGGCAGAGACTAGGATGATGTTACAGTTTCTCCAAGGTAAGATCAGACCAGTGAGTCAGACTTTTTTTTTTTTAATGTGTGAAGAGACTCAGGAATTGAATGCATCCTCCTTCTACCCAGCCCCTGGCCCACTAAGTACACAAGACGCCGCGGGTTACTGATTCTCCCAAGATGACAAGTGGGCTTGGGAGGCTGCAGGCACTCACAGCCAGTGGTGACGTAATGGAGGGCTCCAGCCAAGAGTCATGAGCACTAAACCAGGACTGTTGAGTTCCAGCCCTTCGATGTACGGAGGGGAAAGTATTCATTGGGCTGATTTTAGCATCTCTTCAACCCCAAGGGCTTGGGGGATAAAATTAATTTGGGCGTGTTTCTGACGTCGTGCACCTCCCACTTGAACTGGGGGTTCCCTAGCCACATTGGGTAACTCGGTCACCTAGCCTACGCAGGGGGCACTCCTCTACTGCGCATTCTGTTTTGTTGTGATGTCGATTGGTTGGTGATTGATTGGTTGGGAACTCTTTAGTATTCCTTTAGGGCCAGGGAGTAATGGAGAGAAAGAAATATCTGTGTCTTCCGATCATTTCTATGGGGGACTGAATAGAGACACTTTCAGCAGACCACTACAACCTATGACTTCAAAAGTTGGGGCTGGGGCCAGGGGTGGGGGTGGGGGTAGAGAGGTGACACCAATAGGGAACAGAGTCGGAATAGGACACAGGGACCAAAAGGCCTGTGCGTTCTCAGTTAGTATTGCGGTCCTCGAGACTAAACACACCGGACTCTTCACACCACCCAGGGATTCACTAGTGCGGGGTTTTTACTACTGCTCAGTCTCTCCTGGATAACGGTGGTAAGAGGTTCCCAGGGAGACATGGGAATGAATACTTGGCGCCAGGACCTTTCTCCTACTCTGTTCTCTGAGCTCTGGTTCTCTGTAGAGCCTTTCCAGCTGCAAGCTGTGCGCTCCACAGCTGCCGGGCACTCGACCGCACGAAGCCCAAAGCCACAGTCACAGCCACATCGCAGTGTCTTCCTTGCCCCCTCTCCGTCATAAGCTCCATATTTCAAAAGCCAGAAGTCCTGGCTACTAGCCCAACTTTCCGAAGCCCCTTCCCCATTTTGTACGCTTCAAAGCACGCAGCTTGCACCCCAAGGCCCCACACCTCTGTCTGGAAGCGCCCCGGTTGCCCAGAAGACAAGCACCGAGCTCCTGGGATAAGTCGACCGCCTCCCGGGACCCGGGCAAAGTGAGACTGGGCGGGGCTGCTCGCTTGGGGTTGGGGGTAGGGGGACCTGTCAGCCTGCACGTCCTCCTGCATTCCTGGCCCGAGCTGGCCCAAGGGAGGAGGGAGAGAAGGGCAGGACGGAGCCTGGGGATGCTCCCGCTAGCCCTCGGATCGCGCGCGAAAGGGGAGAGGGGGTGACCGGGGTTCTTACTTGGCAGCTGGGCTCCGTGGTGGCCAGGCTGGGACTGGGCTCTCAGCGGTGGCCCCTCTCCGCGCCGATCGCCGAGGGCCCTCCCGCCAAGAAGCCGGGGAAAATGCGGGGAGGCGCGCGCTACAGTTATGGCAAGCTTTCTCCCGGGGCTTTTATAGAGAAACTAGCGGCAAACCCCACCCCCGACCCCATCTCGCCCTGAAGGCGGCCTCCTGTTTAGCCCGGCCTCCACCCTTTGTTGAACTTCCTCGGTTTATCCCGGGATTGGGGGGGCGGGAGGGTGGGGTGGATCAGCAAGAGTTGGGGCTGGCTGCTCTGGCGACCGCGCCGGTCCAGGCTGTGCACTCTTCTCCACTAGAGGATTCTGCTCTCTTCACCTTCTCGCCCCGTGTTCCAGTTCTTTCAGGGTATGATTTACCAGGATTAAGCCGGGCGCTGAATCCAGCTTCTTTACCTGAACACTAAAAGTTGAAGTCACCATTCATCTCGCTCAGGCTTGGCGTTCCTTCTCTGGTGGACGGATTCTGAACAGCAAATCCAAACGGTTCCCTTTCAGTTCTTTCATCTGTGCATTGCGTCAAGACAGAAAACTCGAGACAAGGGCAGAAAAAGAAGCCAGTCACTGGAATCTGACTGGAGTTTAAACTTTATCACAACTGATAACACTGAATGAAGCAGCCTAATGCTGGTCTAGCTAAAGACTTCTCAAGCAAGAGGTTAAAAATAAACTAAAAATAAGTTAAGCTGGTTTAAAGCTCTGTTATCGAAAATGAATGCCCCCCACTTAGGAATTCTGTTTACAAACGAAATTCTTTCAAGATAAGGACTGCAGGAAAGCCAACTCATATCGTTTTAATTTGTCAACTTTAGTTAAATGCTCAATCTTGTAAATGACATCCTTTGAGCAATGAAGTTTAGAAAGCCATCATCACAGGGAGAAAGTCCCGAAGGTACACATCTTCTCAACGCCCTTGAATCTAAATTCTGTGTGTGTGTGTGTGTGTGTGTGTGTGTGTGTGTGTGCATCTGGAGTCTTAGTAAGGCCCCACACTGTTTTTTCTTTTTTAAAAATAAAAATTTAAAAATTCTTTGAGAAGTTCATGTCCACAGACAATGTCTTTCACTCTCCGCCCTTCTGTCTCCCAGACCCACTTCCCACCTCCCAGTTCTTCCTTTTCTCTTAAAAACAACAGCAACAACAACAACAACAACAACAACAAACCCACAATGAGTTCAATCTGTGTTGTCCGTAGATGCATGGGTATGTGGGGGCATCTGCTGGAGAATGGCTGACCTGAAACAAACTTTAACAAACATTGACTCTCCCTCCCAAGGAAGACATGGATTCCCTAATAGGTCCTCAGCTAGGGCTGGGGGGCTTGATGACCCTTCCCTGCTCCGAGCTGGAAGGCTGAGTGCCTTGGTTTTATGTAGGTCTCGTGCAGGCAAACATGGCTGCTGTAGTGTTCCTGCAGTGTCTAGAAGACACTGTTTCTCCCAGCCCTTCCTTACCTCGGACTCTTAAAATCTTTCTGACCCTCTTATAGATATTCCCTGAGCTTTGATGAGGATGGGGTATGACCTAGATGCCCCATTTATGCCTGGGCACTCCTCATATACTTATCCTCTGCACTTTGACTGATTGTGAATTTCTGGGTTAACTGCATGAAGAAGCTTCTCTTTTGAGGTCTAAGAGCTGCAGTAATCTACAGATATAAGCGACAGGAATGTCAAGAGCAGTTTGCTATGGCAAAATGATGGTAGTAGGTTTGACTCCTGTGCCTATGAGTTCCCCAACCATGGTTTCTTTGCTATATTTATAGTATATGCAATAAATATAGGTATCTATGTGTTTTCTCCTGTGGACTGGGCCTTAAATCCAATCAGAAAGCAGTTGGTTGCACCATAACCCTTGTGCCACTGTTGTGCCCACCCACAGAAATAGCTTTCAGGGTTTACAGTTTGATAAGACTGTTGTTGACTTCTTTCACCAGGCAGCCTGCATAGACCTTCCAGGGCAATGAAATCAAGCCATCAGGGAGGAAACTTCATGGTCAGTGTAAAATAAATTACTTTAATGTAAGTGTCATCAGTGAATTAATATGTCGGCTGTATTTCTTTACCTTAGCTGGTCCCAAATAACCACATGGAGAAACCAAGATTTATTTCAAGCTGCACCCTAGTACTTGGGCAGTTAAATGATCTACCTTGGGGGCTGGTGAGATGGCTCAGTGGGTAAGAGCACTGATTGCTCTTCTGAAGGTCCTGAGTTCAAATTCCAGGAACCACATAGTGGCTCACAACCACCCATAATGAGATCTGATGCCCTCTGCTGATGTGTTTGAAGACAGCTACAGTGTACTCACATATAATAAATAAATAAATCTTTTTAAAAAAATTATTTACCTTAATCCCCTGTGCTAATCTGGCTGCCTCTCAGCCCCAGCCCCATGATACTTGCAGCTGAATATGTTCTAGTTTAAGACCTTACCATATCCTGTAGCTGTAAAGGAGCTTCAGGTGTATTTGGACCCCTGGGTTTCCATATCCCACCTTACCCAAGTTGTCTGCCCTCTGTCTAACTTGATAAAGTTGGGTTCTGTGTGGGATTAGAACAAAAAGTGTGGAAATGTTTGAGCCAGCTAAGATCCTCGTAAGATGGGCTAAATACTCATGTGTCCCATTACTCCAATAGGGACCACAGCTCTAAAGTGACACATACATAAATCAATATGCCTTATAAGAGATTGGCATACGGGGGCTATGCCTGTCAGTGAGGGGTGCAAACAAGCCTTCACCTATTACAAGCATTTCTATGCAAGTGAGAAATAGGTAAAGCCACCATCAAGGGTCTCACCCAACTGAGTGTTAAGAACGGGGACCCACGGAAAATTGACAATGACTTGGATAATCATTTCACAAGCCCTGATGTGCAGAACTGGGCCGAAGGCAGCCAACTACAATGGTTCTTCCTCCTAGCTTATAATCATACCAGTACTGGACTAATTGGAGGGAGGGAGAAGAATGGGCTATTAAAACATCAGCAAGGGGGCTGGAGACAGGGCTGATGAGGAGGAAAGAGTGCTCACAGCTCTCTTGGAAGACCAGAGTTCGGTTCTCAACCTCCCACCCCTACCCCCAATTCACAGTCACCTGTAATTCCAGCTCTGGGGGATTCATCTGGCCTACCCTGGCACCTGCACCCACATGTGCAAACCACACACGAACATTCAAACACACAATTAGCTAAATAATAATGTAAAGACAGCTAGAGAGTTCAAGTAGAGGAGGTTTCCCTGTGTGAGCCAGGGCAGGGACACCAGTGGTTATAGAGATGTTAGATAAAAAATACTCAAGTCCCAGAAGTGGGTTACTTCTATACTTGGCCAGGGAGGCTCCTGAAGCCCCACAAAACATGAAGGGTATGTTTGCTGCTCTTGGTTTCACCCCAGAACTTGACAGAAAGACCCTATAGATGAAGATACCACATTCTTTGGTTACAGGACATGGGGAAATAAAGCTGAGGGCGAGTTGGCTTTCATGGTGTCCTGTGCAAGTGCTGCGTGGGCTGCTGTGGGAGAGTGGTCTGGAACAGTCCTGCTCAGTCATGGAGCGTGTGTGTTACGGTGCTGAAAAGCGAGGTAAGCTATGCCTGTAGTTTACAGTTATCAAAGTAACAGAAAGGAAACTGCAAGTCAGGAGGCTCACGCAGCTACTAAGATTTGGAGGGTCCTCTTCAGGGTAATAGATGCAGAAAGCTGAGCCCCTATGGCCAGGAAGAGACAGATAATGAAGTACAGATAATGAAGTGACCTTCAGTTGGCTCCAAATTCCCCCAAATGCTTGTACTTTTCTAGGAGTAGCCTTTGGTGGAATCATTCCAAGAGTTTACAGACTTATCATCACTTTTCCACTTGCCCAAACAAACTACTACGGCTGGTTTTTGTCCCACAGCAGGGGCCACTCAAGCCCCCACCATCACTGCCTTCACCTGCTGCTCTTCGTGGCTCTCAGAGGACCAGAGTTTGGTTCCCAGCACTCACTTTAAGTGGTTCACAGCCTTCTGTAACTCCAGCTCCAGGGGATCCAATGCCTCTGGCCTCCACAGCAACCCACACAGGCCAACACCAATAATTGAACATCATTTTGAAACGGAGTTTAAAAACTGAGTAGAAACTAGACCCAATCATGGGGGAAGTCAGGGCAGGAACTCCTTCCAGCTTACTTTGCTCATCTGAATGGATTTCCTGGGGCTGGGGAAAGTTGTTTCCTGGCTCAGTTGTTAAGGGTGCTGCTCTTACAGAGGATCGATGTTCGGTCCCTAGCACCCACATAGCGGCTCACAACCATTTGTAATTATAATTCCAAAGAATCTGATACCTTCTTCTGACGTCTATAGGCGCCAGATATGCATGTGATGCATATAATAATACATGGATAAAATATTCAAACTCGTAAAGTTAAATAGATAAGTCTAAAAAAAAAAAACCCAAACCTCTTTTAAAAATGAAATCGTTAGGTGTCTGCATGAGCTACATTATTTAGATTGGGGATATAATACAGTTAAACTCAACATTGCAAGTGTTCTGGCCCTAAATAAGCTCAGTCTACTGCTCTTAACATCCTTCTTGGATGTCTTTGGGAAAGCAAGCACCTACTGTTGCAGGCAATTTTGATTTTATCAGTTGTGGTAAGGTTTTCTGCTCCGGTACCGATTTCCAGGAGTGACTTTCCATGTTCCTTTCATTTTTCCTGTCTTCCTCTGGTGACTCATTGTGACCCACCCCCCCAGTGTGGACCTCAGAGCCAGGAATGTTATTATGTCTTCTTCAACAATGTCCCCCCCCCCCAACGCCTTGGATCTTGTTCCATCCCATGAGTGTAGGGCTTGCTAACCCTGACCCTGACATGGAACAAAGTACCTTAGCGGTCACAGAATCCAAAGCCTTTTGTTTACAAAGGAGAAAGCTGATCCTCCAAGGGGAGAGAGGCTTGCTTCTTCTGCGGGCAGCAGCATGGTGGGGAACCAACCCAGCGCTCCTGCTTGTAACATAAAGCCTTGCCTTTCCCCTGGTTTCTCTGTCTTCTCTGTTTAGGTAAGGACAATTCTTGACACTCCACTGTTGTATGAAAAAGAATTTTCCTGGGGAACACACACACACACACACACACACACACACACACAATTTACCCTTAATAGAACACCCACAACAAAACAAATTAATGACTGCACTGAAGTCCAACTTGGCGAACCAATGAATTTTTATTGGTTGATGTGGGAGGGTCCAGCTACTTTGGGCAGTGCTGCTCCTGGGCAGATGGTCCAGGACTATATAAGAAAGTAGGCTGAGCAAGTCATGGAGAGGGCGCCTGTAAGCACAATTCCTCCACAGTCTCTGCTTCAGTGCCTGACTCCATGTTCCTACTTTGAGCTCCTGCTCTGACCTGCTTCAGTGATGGACTGTGATATGGAAGTGTAAGTCAAACAAATCCTTTCCTCTGCAAGTTGTTTTCGATGGCGGTGTTTTATCACAACTAACACCAAAGCAGGACAGAGGTGCCACCTACTTCTGCTTGATTCTGTTTGATGCCAGCATGCTGCTGCTTAAGGCTGAGGATTACAGTAGCCTCCAAGGACTGGGGTCTGTGAAGAGCTGGAGGCTCAGGCCAGAGTCACACCCCCACTCCAGGGTCCCCCCACCCCCTCAAACAGCTATTCAGGTAAAGAATGTCAAGATGAGCTAGCATAAGGCAGAGTTGGAGTTTATTAAGAAGAGACTTTGGAGCCGGGCGTGGTGGCACACGCCTTTAATCCCAGCACTTGGGAGGCAGAGGCAGGCGGATTTCTGAGTTCAAGGCCAGCCTGGTCTACAAAGTGAGTTCCAGGACAGCCAGGGCTATACAGAGAAACCCTGTCTCGAAAAACCAAAAAAAAAAAAAAAAAAGAGACGTTGGGGACCAGCAAGACTGCTCAGTGGGTAAAGATACTTGCTGTTAGAGCCCCACATGGTAGGAAGAGAGAGCTGACTCCCACAAGTTATTCTCTGAACTCTCTAACACATGCCATCCATTGTATGTGTATGTGAGCACTAAATACAAATAAACATAAAGTTTCATGTGAAGGTTGCGGCTAGCAATCCCTACTACACATGTAATTAGATAATACCTATAATAGAAAGGGAGGCATTCAGGGAAACTATAAGACACCCCAAAATGTAGAAGTGTGGTGTGGGCTTCTCATGGGAGAATCACTCTTGAAGTAGGAGCCAAACTTAGAATTTAGTTTTAGTGGCTCTCAAGTTATACCCCCCTTTTTAAAAAGAATTATTTTATCTACTTATTTAACTTCATATGTATTGGTATGGGGGTGTCAGATCCCCTGGAACTGGAGTTACAGACAGTTGTGAACTGACATGTGGGTGCTGGCAATTGAACTTGGAGCCTCTGGAAGAGCAGCCAGTATTCTTAACCACCGAGCCATCTCTCCAGCCCCACCGCACCCCCCTTCCAACACACACACTTTTATAGCCCTGGCTAACCTGGAATTCACCGAAATCCACCTGCCTCTACCTCCTGAGTGCCGAGTCTAAAGGGGTGCACAGCGTGTTTGGTCTTCTCAAGTTACATCTTGAAGGGTTGCTAAGGAACTTTCTATTGTCTAATTCTTTTTTTTTTTTTAAATTAATTTTTAGAAAGTTTGTGTACATTGGTGTTTTGACTGCATGTACATAAAGCGTGAGGGTGTCAGCTCCCCTGGGGCAGGAGTTGTAGACAGTTGTGAGCTGCTGTGTAGGTGCTAGGAATCAAACCTGGGCCCTCTGGAAGAGAAGCCAGTGAATGCTCTTAGTCACTGAGCCATCTCTCCCCCTCCGCACCCCCCCCATCTCATTCTTAATAAATATGATTAGGGTGACTCTAGAGCTGCCTTGGATGGATCTGTATCTGATACAACAGAAGCAGGGATCATAAAGGGCTAGGAAAGGGGGTTAAAACATGGATTCCGGGAAATATTTACAGCTTGGGACCAGGAGAGGCCGTACTTCCTCACATCCACTTGGGCCTGGAGCATGGGCTCACTGCTGCTTCAGCATTCTTGTTTGAACATCTCTGTACAAAAGGAACACCCTCTTTCTGTAGGCAGCCTTCACAGAAACGGGAGCCATGTGGACTCTCAGCTGGAGAGAGGCTCTAAGCCGACTCTAAAGCAGTCGTTTTCCACTCGCTAACCCTTTAATACAGTCCCTCAGGTTATGGTGACCCCCAACCAAAAAAAATTATTTTACTGCTATTTCATAACTGCAATTTTGCTACTGTTACAAATAGTAATGTAAACATCTGATATGCAGTATATCCGATATACAACCCCCTAAGGGGTTGCGACCCACAGGTTGAGAACCGCTACGGGTGAGGTGCAGCTTTTCCACCCTTTCCATTTTTCTTCTCTTCCTTTCCTGACACACAACCACTGGAAGTTGAAATTCTGAGTGAAACGCTTCCAGAAGGGTGCACACAGTCAGGAATCTCTGGCATTTAAAGCCTGGACCAATAGGGCCTTGGCTTTCAGAGCTTGTTTGGTCTGCCTCTGCGTCCACCGGTGCAGCCACTAGATCTTGGGCATTGGACAGTTTCCAATGCCCCTCTACCTGACCTTTCTACCAGCCTCTGCACTTTACACAGGTAACCAGTGTTGTGCATCAGATCCAACTGAAAACACAAGCCTCTATGGCGTGTCTGAAGGAGAAATGGCTTCCGTTGGCGTTATTACTGATTGCCCGACTCCTAAGGCTGAAGGAAGAAGGAGGAAGTTTAAACTTAATACAGCTGAAGATCTTCATGTGGTCTAATTGTTAACATAAAAGGAGATCAAGCAAGCAACTATGCAAACATTACTCCACCAGTTTGAGAAAGAGATTTGGAGATGTCTATCCGTGAGGGGTATCTGGCCTTGGGGAAGGGATCGTGGCCAGTTATATCACATATTCCATGTTGGACAGACATCTAAGCAGCCCTGTGATGTGGTTTCTCATGGGCACAAATCTGAGACTCTAGCATGATGTTCAGTGGTGATTGAGAAGGAAGGTGGCTACCTCTGAAGAGGCTCTGCCCTTTATTGGCTGGATCCTTGCTCAACAATGAGCAGTTGCTCTCCTGGCTATGTTATGAAATAGAAAAGGAATCCAGAAAATTGTTCTTAAAACTATTGTTCTGCTCTTGATAACATTTGCAAATGAGAATTTGCTCAGGAGGCAAGACCTTATGTTCTGTTAAGACAATTGTTTATGTTTTCTGTTGATTTGTCAGGCTTCTAACTATGTAGGAAACCAAATCTTAATACAGTCAAAGTTCATGTAACTGCTTGTATATACTAAAGCCTCCTAATGTCCAGATTGTAAACTACCATTGACTTAAGGTGGCCTCCAGTGCATTTAATGTCCTATTGTTCCTCGTGTGTTTCCAGGGAAGAAATACTTTGGACAATCTTGCCACCGCACAGTCATCTCTTTACAATAATCCAGTTAACTTTGTCATTATTGTGACACTTTGTGACTGTTGTCCCTTGATTTTCTGCAGAAGTGCTACTCCAACAAAATAAACAAGCAGCATGTTTGGGGGATGTCAGGACGTCACCCGTAGGATAGGATTAACTCAAGGAACAGAGCAGTACAGTGACAGCCAAGAGAGGTGTTACGGTACCCTCCCCCGAGATTCCAGCTATGACTTCTTCCTCCTGCTCACCCTAGCAGCAAGTGATCCTGGGAGATGCTGGAGTGCATCAGAAATGAAAGGCTGAATGAGAGACTCCGTGATGTGGCTTCCATGAGGTCACCATCATCCATGATGGGGTGAGACTTGGCAGTCATGTAGTGGGGGTGGGGGAGCCATTGCGCTCCCCTAAATAACTCCATACCAGTCCTCTGTAAGAAAGCTGCTGGCTTACCCAGTTGGGTTTTGATGGAACTGCCACTGGTTTCTTATCTAGGTGAATAGATGTCTGTTTGTGTCCCTCTAGGAAAGTGAATGCAACAAATTGGGGCATGCAAACCAAAGGCGAGTTTAGGAGGAGCAATTATGCTGCCCTTGCTGTGGGTAGTAGGGCATGTGACTGAGGCTGAACGATCTGTGGGTGCAACATTTGCAGGGGCAATCCTGACGGGGCTGTTTTCCCCTCTGTGGTACGGGGTGGTGTGCTTTCCTGCTATAGCTGTGGTCTCATAGGCCTTGCTGTGCATAGTAAGACATGTAACTGAAGTGGAGCCGTGTGGTAGTGGAATGACCAGGGGAAGAACCCCAGGGTGGCTGTTTTCTTCTGTGTCGTATGAAATGGGGTGTTTCGTTGATGACTGGGTCTAGTATGTGAGTGCAGAGATACCCTGAAAACGGATGAAGGACTAGAGAATACATTGCAGCCCCTGGGGGCAGTTGCATGGCTATTGCTATGAGTAATAAGACATGTAGCTGAAACCAAGATATTGTTTTACTCCAGAATGGAGATGGAATGATTGTATTATGCATAAAGGAGAAAACTGTACTACAACACTGTCCTGGTTCGCTTCAATTGCCAACATGTCACAGCCTAAAGGAGTGTCAATTGAGGAGTTGCTTAGATCAGACTGGCCTCTGGGGTTGTCTGTGGGGGATTGCCCTGATTGTTAACTGATGTAGGAGGACCCAACCCACAGTGGGCAGCACCATTCCCTGGGCAGGTGGTATGGTCCTGGGATGTATAAGAAAGTGAGCCAAGCATGACCTGAGCAAGGAGGCAAACAACATTCCTCCGTGGTTGCTGCTCTAACTACTTTGGCTTTGAGTGAGTTCCTTGGTTAGAGGCAATGCTTTATGGAATAGCAAGCAGGCCCGCCTTCAAGTCCCTGTCTTGAATTCCTGCCCTGACTTCCCTCTAGGGATCAACTGTGGTCTGGAAGTGTAAGTCAAACAAACCCTTTCCTCCACTCAGTTGCTTTTGGTCACAGTGTCACAGCAAGAGAATGGAACTAGAACAAACACCAAAGTATCTGTGACTAGAAGCGGGGAGCTTCAAACACATGAACCTCATGGAAACACTGTGAGAAAGATGGTAGAGTAAAAAGCGTGCAAGCTTAACATATGCAAAGTAACCAGCGAGAGCTCTTTTATGCAGTTTTGCATAGAGACTTGCAACTTGTAAAACAGCCAGTCAAGCTTTTGATGTTTCCACTTTTGTAATCAGTGCTATTCAGACAACAAAATTGCTGTTTGGGAAGTCCCTGGTCCAAGTGTATCTGCCTTGACTAGATAGGGGTTTGTTGTATATACGAACTGGTTCAAATTATTCTAGACCACTGATTTATGCCAACTCTGAGACAGTGTTGAAACGGGGAGGGGTCATGAGAGTTTGTCTACCAAGAGAGGTGGGTTAGCATCTAGCAGGATCCATGCTCTGGCTTGCAGGCCAGCCAGCCCCAGGGTTCTCCAAGGTATGCCAGAAACTTGCCCAGGTGGCACAGGGTTGGCTGAGGACAGCGTCTGGCTCTTGCATTCCAGCCGCTGGTATTTATGAGGTTGCTCTGTGCCCAGAGTCAGCCCAGCACCACAGGAGAGATTGGAGGTTATAAATCCTGTTCTTCCCTGTGTCCTCTGGCTCCTTTAATTTCCGAGATCAGATGAAGTCACACTTGTTCTAGGTGCTGTAAGCCAAGGATGAGCCTCACGGCTGAGTTACTTGAAGGCGGATATAAAGAGGAAACTGCCAAACCTCGCAGCATTGATCACCAAAGCAGCAGGGACACCATGTGGTTTGAACGGGAACTGCAAGTCCTGTGGTGAAACCTTAAATTCCAGTGGGCTGGGATCTGGAAGTAGGGCTTTGGGGGAGGGGGGTGCAATTACGGTTGGGGTGGGACCTTTAGAAGAGACCTTCCTGGTGGGACTCACAACTGCGTAAGAAGGGAAAGAGAGGCGGGGGATGGGGGGAGGACAAACTATATCTCTGCTAGGCAAGACACAGGGAAAGACAGTCTTTTGTGAATCAGGTAGAGAGCTCAGTGAACCTGTAGCTCAACTTTTGACTTCCCAGTCTCCAGAATTGTGACATAGACAGGTGCACTGTCTAGACTACGCAGCCTGTGGTGTCCAGTGGCAGCATCCTGAGCTGACAGACAGATCTACAGGGGATGCTCCTCTACCCTGGCCTCCCAGCCATAGCTGCCAGGGTATCACTTCTGCTGCTCTGCCCACCATCTGCACAATTACTCACAATGCCCTCACACAGCTCCCCTATGATGCCCTGGAGTCTTCCACAGAAAAGAAATCTATGTCTGTATCATAACCCATCCAGAGCTGGGGTAGACAATGACATCCCTTTCCTCTAGTCTTTTAGTCTCCTTGTGCTGTCCCTCCTGAGCCTGAATCATTGACCTTGAGCATCCGGGTCCACTCCGAATCCTGTTGACCCTGCCTTCAAAGGCCCTCCAGAGTCTGCAGAGGCGCTCTTTGGCGCCCTGCCATCCCACCACGGACCAGCTATACTGATCCTTGTAGTCTCCCTTTGTCTCAGAATTCACATTCATGTCCAAAGCTAAGCACTTCTTTTGAAATGTCAAACTGGTTATGTCACTCCCCTGATGAACACTTGGCTCTGGCCTCTCTCATGACAATGGCGTGAGAGCCCACCAGCTCCTACCCTCTCTTGCCTGCACACTTTCCCAGCTTCTGCTGGCTTTGATTTTCTGCACACGCCCCACCACGCTCTAATGCCCCAATCTGCGCATGCCCCAGGGTCTCTGCACATCTTGCGCTCTCATTCTAGAAACCACTTTCCTCCCATCTCCTTGGACTCCCTCTCTCTCCTCCTTCAAATCTTTGCTTGATAACACTTCATCTGGAAGAACGTTCTTGGCTGCCTATGCAATACGGCCTGCTACTCTCCTGGAATTCCCAATCCATTTCCCGACTCTCTTGCTCTCTGGCTTAAGCTCCCTAGCATGCCGTATACTGTGTTCTGATTTCTTTTTTTACTAGAAGGTAAGCTCCGCCAGGCCCCAGTTTTCCTTCTTTTAATCTTCTCTTTCTCCTCACTGTTATTTCAAGTACCCAGCACCCAGTCTGTTTGTTGAATGAGTAAATGGACTTCTTTGATGTTTCTGGCTCTTAGTACTGTCTCTTAGGTCCTTGGGTCAGTCAGAAAGCCTTCCCTTCTTAAACCGAGTCTAAAAGCAATACTAACAAAACTAATGGTATGTCTTACTGCATTAGAATTAAAAACTATCCATCAAAACTGAGCTTCAAGAAAGTGGAGCTATAAAATGGGAGATGATACTTGTTAAGAAACATAAGCCAAAAGGATGAATGCCAGGCATACAGAAGTTCTGACCCACATACATGAAAGAACAACTTAAAGGGAGGAATTATTCATTTTGGCTCAAGGTTTTAGAAAGTTTAATCATGGTTGGTTTACTCCATGGCTATGGTGAAGCTTAAAATCATAGTGCTTAAAATCATGGAAAGAGAAGGCTGCCCATATTTGGGGGTAGAAAGAGGGAGAGAGGGAGAGACAGAGACAGAGACAGAGACAGAGAGACAGAGAGAGACTGAGAGCCTTCAACACACACAGAACATTCTTTTTTTCTATTGGATATATTTTTAATTTACATTTCAAATGTTAGCCCCTTTCCCACTTTCCCCTCCACAAACCCCCTATCCTGCCCCCCACCCCCCTGCTTCTATGAGAGTGCTCTCCTACCTACTCCTGCCTTCCTGTCCTAGCATTCCCCTACACTGGGGCATGAATCCTTCACAGGACTAAGGGCCTCTGCTCCCATTGATGCCTGACTAGGCCATCCTCTGATACTTATGCAGCTGGAGCCATGTGCTCCTCCATGTGCATTCTTTGGTTGGTGGTTTAGTCCCTGGGAGCTCTGGGGAGAGGGTCTGGTTGGTTGATATTGTTGTTCTTCCTATGGGGTTGCAAACCCCTTCAGCTCCTTTAGTCCTTTCTCTAAGTCCTCCATTGGAGTCCCCGTGCTCAGACCATTGTATTTTGGCCATTTCCAGGCCGTTCTGTGCAGCTCCTGAGATGGTTTGCTGTGGTGACATTGCCTGGGTTAAGTCCCAGTTCTTCCTTCACTCATCTTGTGCTTCACTGAAATCTCAACTCTATCCCTCAAATAAGAGAAGGGTGAAAACTGTTGTTTCCTAGGCTTGTTTTATAGCTTGTGCTCACCCATGTCTGAAAGGATGTAGTTCTGTGCCTGGTTACCTTGTGCTTGTTCAGAAAGCTCTCCACCCTGCAACGGAACACCCCCCTCTCCTGCTCACCCCTTTCTCCCTCCCCTCCACGTCTCTCTCCCCACTTCCTCTCTTTTGACAGGGTCATTAGGTATCTACTCTTGGCTGGCTAGAGTAGTGCACATGGCTTGTTTTCAACTGTTTAGGGGAGTTCTGGGAGAGGCATGATCCATCAAAAGGTATGAGTAGATTCATTTTTTCTGTTTTTATTAGGAACATGTGATTATTTGTCTTAAAGGTTGAATCAAGTCACTTTCCAAGAAACAACAAATGTGAAATTGCATGGCATTTTTACCTTTGGTCTATTGGAACTAAAGTTTTGGTTTGTCAACTTGAAGAAAAAAACACAATAAGTTAATGTAGTTTAAAATTTGTCTTCATCTGATCACCCCACTAAATATATTTTTTATTTAACTCAATATATCTGAACTGGCTGGTTTTGTGTGTCAACTTGACACAGGCTGGAGTTATCACAGAGAAAGGAGCCTCCCTTGAGGAAATGGCTCCGGGAGATCCAGCTGTAAGGCATTTTCTCAATTAGTGATCAAGGGGGGGAGGGTCCACTGTGGGTGGTGTCATCCCTAGGCTGGTAGTCCTGGGCTCTGTAAGAAAGCAAGTTGAGCAAGCCAGAGCAAGCAATCCAGTAAGCAGCACCCTTCCATGGCCTCTGCCTCAGCTCCTGCTCCAAGTTCTGGTCCTGACTTCCTTTGGTGATGAACAGCAATGTGGAAGTATAAGCTGAATAAACTCTTTCCTCCCTAACTTGCTTCTTGGTCATGATGTTTTGTGCAGGAATACAAACCCTGACTAAGACAATATCTAAAATATTATCTGTCAGGTAACTGTGGGGATTTGTGTTGTACAGGGTCTTACAGGATATTTCTATGGCAGTTCTTCGTTCAAATACAATTTCAGAGCTGATTCAAGTTGTCCCCCCCCCCTTTGGCCAGCCAGTCACATGATCTGAATTAAGTTTTTCGAGCTTATCATGTTAACAGGTGTCCTTGTTTGAGAGAAATACCATGATCTGAACACAAGGCTCTGGGGTCAAGATGTTTCATAGCTCCACCTAGTGGAAGGACTACATAACACACCTCCCCCGACCCCCCAACCTCCGCCCCGTGCCCACCTTTGATCACTAGGGCTGTACTTCCTGCTTTTATTAGAACAATCTGATCTTCACATCTCCCCTTATTATTATTGCTGTGTGTGGAGAAAGTATGTGCATTGCTTTTATACCACGGCACATTGAGGTCAGTAGAGAATTTGATGGAATCAGTTCTCTCTATCCACCTCAAATGGTTTCTGGGGAGCAAACTCTGGTGGGTCCTCAAGCTTGAGCAGCAATCGCCCTTCCCCACTGAGCCATCTCACAGGCCCAGTTTTCCTTCTTCAGACTCAGTCCTTGGAGGATTTCTTTCTCTTGAGTCATCCCTGGTTAATCTGCTTTGGTCCCTCACACAGGGGAATGGGCATGTCCATGAGACAGTCCTATATTATATGGGAGGAAGGCAGTATAAAGGAGAGGCTATCTTTTCAAAATGTTAATAACTGGAGGTTTAGAAAGTGTGTCCCTGGAATCCATTGTTCAAGTGATGGCAAACAGCTTAGAACTGGAGTTATATGTGTGCAGCAAAAGCCAGTTTTTCTGTAAAGCAAGCTGGGATGTATCAGACCATTTGAGCGCTATAGACTGTGTTAAGGTGGCCTTGTGGCATCTTGGGAGAGTGCTTGTCTGGCTTTCCTGGGCTCCATTCTTCAGTGAAAGAAACCAAAGCAAAACCAAGACCCCTCCCCATCCTACAACTATGCTGGCTTATTATTTAGAAGAATATACATCCTTTTATAGGGAGCAAATTATAAAAACACACAGTAAGTATATTAGGGACCATCTCAAAAGCTCTGAGTTCCTTCATTCCTAGAATTATATTTTTTGAGCCTCCAGTCATGTAGAATATCAAGAATTGCATTTTAGTTGGGGATTAAGTTTCTAGTGTATGAACTTTGAGGAGCATATTCAGGTCAAAGCAGAAAAATGGCTGGATGTTTCAGAAAATTCTCCAGGAGTTCAAGTCCTGTACAAAACAAAGCAAGGCAAAGACAGGGTGGGTAACCTGTATACTGTTGGCTGTAAGAATTCCATGGTTCACCCCAGAGAGAGTTGGAACTTTGTAGATCTAATACTGTAAGGGCTGCTGATACGGCTCAGCATGAAAAGGCACATAGCTCAGCAGTCCTTAAAATACTTACTCCATGTTTTTATAATTTGATATATATATATATATATATATATATATATATATATATATATATATATATATATGACATTCCCCTAAATAATAACCCAGCATAGTTGTAGGAGGGGGCGGGTCTTGGTTTTCAGTGTTGATGACTGAGCCCGGAAATGGCAGCTTGCTGCCTTGAGTTCTCTCCCTGAGCCCTACATGGTAGAAGGAAAGAACCAACTCCTTTAAGCTGTCCTCTGACCTCCGCATGTATTCTGTGGTATGTGAACACACTCACATTCACATAAACCAATGTAATACAAATGTAATAATTCAATAAACATCAGCCCTCTGCCAAGAACTACAAAGGAATTTTGCCACACACCAGTGTGTCCCCTTCCTGTCAGTCAGGGTCACTAGAATTCTGGTCTCCCACAGAAAAACATGATACATTTCTAGGACATTTCTCAGGTGAGTGGCTGACAGGAAGGAAGGCCCTCTTTCATCCTCCATTTAGCTGAGTTTATCATTTAAACAGAGTAGTCTTTGAAACCTGTCAACACTATATTCTATAAAGGAGCTTTCTGGACTTTTCTCTGGGTGGAAATCTCCAAGGTCTGATTTTTTTTTTCTTTGTTTGTTTTTGTTTCAGTCTCTTACATGTTACAGATCCAAGCTGTTGATAGACGTGTTCAAGTGACTGTGAAGTCTGGGGCCTAGGAAGATCCCCCTACCTATCAGGATGGGGTTTGCGGGTGGAGATCAAAGACCAGAGTGGCCCTGCAGTAGGTCCCAGCCATTGCTAATGGATATTTTAATAGACAATGAAAGCATGTCAACAAATTCTTCCTCTGTGAAGAGGAGGCAGGCGGAGGGTTGAGACCTTCAGCCCCCAGACATGGTGGGCTGGCAAAAACTCTCTGTGGTATTGTGTTTCCAAACTGAGTGCATCTTCCAAGTGGTGTTTGGGGGTTAGCAGGGTGTCCCTTTGTCTTCTAGTAACTTCCTTAAAGAAGATATACTAGCAGGTCTGGCAGGAACTTCTCTGCTCCTTGGCTAATGAGAGCCACAACTCTCCACACTTTACACGAACTATTAGCATTTCATGATCTAGAAAAACCAAATAAACAATGAAGCAATAAAAACAAGCAAAGTTGAGTTCGAGGCCAGCCTGGTCTACAAAGTGAGTTCCAGGACAGCCAGGGCTACACAGAGAAACCCTGTCTCAAAAAACCAAAAAAAAAAAAAAAAAAAAAAAAAAAAAAAAAAAAAAAAAAAAAAAAAAAAAAAAAAAAAAAAAAAAAAACCCAAAACAAAACAAAACAAAACAAAAAAAAAAAAACCAAGCAAAGTGCAATCTAAACTCATGGGACAAATACAAAAAATATTTAAAACAAGAAAACAAAACAAAACAAAACCAAAAACCAAAAACCAAAAACCAAACCAAGGCCATGTTTTGTGATTAACATTGTTAAGCTTTTGAGTCTGGCACCTCCTTTCTACGTAACCTAGGTATTTATCTTTTTTATTTCTTTTTATTTGTTTTGTTTTTGTTTTTAAGACAGGGTTTCTCTGTGTAGTCCTGGCTGTCCTGGAACTCACTCTGTAAACCAGGCTGGCTTCGAACTCACAGAGATTCACCTGCCTCCTAAATGCTAAGTAAGGAGTGCAGCACCCTGCTGATTTCAGCTATCTGCTTTAAGCACTAAGTCCTGTATTAAGCACCATCTCTAACAGGCTGTCTGTTCTCACAGTCTTATACTCTTCTTCCCTGCAATGGTTCAGCACCCTGCGTTAGGCTATATTCTCCCTACTCCCATTTCCCTTTGCCTTTTTTTCTCTCACAGCCTTTCAAACAAATGCTTTGGGCTTTTTTTCCCCTTGCAGTTCCCATCAGCCAGCCGTCTTCTCTTGCCATCTGTCTTTATGTCTATTTTAAAGTATGGCTCAGACCTACCCTCCGCCTTCAAGAAAATCTGTTTATATATTCTAAGAATGGCTGAAAGAGGTTTAGCTTCTAATTTGATCTTTTCTGGCAGTTGGTGGTTGGAACTGAAGTTCTCTGAAGAAGCCACATGTGCCATGAAGATCCGTCAGACAGACTATGGCTTTCTGATTATGAATAGGTGGAATGTTGCAGATTAAAAGGTGAGATTATCCTGTACTCTTTAGTCTTCTCACTGGCCACTTACTACCATCTTCCACATCTTTGTGACTATTTGGGTACAACTTTGGGAACGGACTGTTAACCTTAGCACACTGCTAGCCTTCAACTCTACAGCTAGATATACTTATATTTATGTTATAAATGAAAGAGCTAAGTTAGCCTCGGAGCCCCAGATGCCCTGCCTAAGGACAAGGTAACTTCCTGGAATGCTGGGGGCTGTCGTTCTTGGGAAATAACAAGTCACATGTTTTCACTCCACTAAACAGTTTATCTACACCGGATGTGCTTGATCACATGTGGGTGAGAGGTATGTAGGCAGGAAATGTCAGGATGTATGCTTGCCCCTGATTGAACATGGTGGGAAAAGCAATCAGTTGTAGGTTTTCCCTTTTTAAGTCCCTGCAAAACGTGACCTGTGGCTACTCCCTAGGAACCCAGCGGTAGTCTTGGCTAGTGTTTAATTAAAGCCTGCTTCAAATTTGACTCAAAATTGTGGAACTGGTTTTTCGTCTCTCTTGAATCTCTGGATTAACAGTAACAGGTAGATTATAGCAGAACAGGAAAACCTCCCCTGAAAGATTCAACTGTTACTGTTACCACCAACAGTTTATATGGGGCAAATGAATGGACTTATAACTTTTGTTCTCTGGCTATAAAAGGTCATATGATCACCTCCTCAATGAAATACATCATCCAGAGTAACACAGACCCATGTTCCTAGGCCATAGCTATTCATATTTAGCTAACAACGAACTCAAGGCAAAAGTGATTGTTTTAGTGTCAGTTCTGTTGTGATAAACAACCTACAAAAAGCACCTTTGGGGAAGGTAAGAGCTGATTTGGCTTGCAGTTCTAGGTTTCAAGTTCACCATTGAGGGCAAACAAGGAAAGCGCTTAAGACATATCACACTGACAGCCCAGAGCAAAGAGGATGATGCACCCTATACCTCCTGTTTCCTCTTGTTCTCAGCTAGTTTTCTCCTCTTTTATAATGCATTATATACCCAAACCTAGGGAATGGTGCCACCCACAGTGGGCTGGATGTCACTACATCAACTAACAATCAAGACAAACTCCCATAGACATGCCAGCCTGATCTAGGCAATTCCACAGATGATACTCTATCTTGGTGATTCTCAGTTGTGGCAAGTTGACATTTGAAATCAAGCAGTGGGCTGGAGAGATGGCTCCACTGTTAAAGGCTGGGCTCACAACCCAAACCAACCAGCACAGTGGTATTTTGCATCCATGTTAGTAATAGTAATGAGATTAGAAATTTTCTAAAAGTAAAGCCTTTAAGCTTAGTGCCCTGTTAAGTTTTTCTTGTCACTTGGGATGAGAGAATTGCTATGAAAGAATCGTCTTGATTAGATTGGCCTGTGGCCATGTCTTTGAAAGAGTGATTGTCTTGCTGTAGAAGGCTCAGCCCACTGCGAGTCCCACCATCTCTGGGCAGGTGGTGCTGGGCTGCATGCAAAAGCCAGCAGAGCGTGAGCCAGAGGGCAAGTCAGTCAGTAAGCAGCATTTCTCCAACGGTTCTGCTTCAGTTCTTGCCCTGACTTCCCTCAGAGGTGGACTGTGACCTGGAGGTGTATGCTAAAATAAATTCTTTCCTCTCCAAAGTTGCTTTTGGACATGGTGTCTTTCACAGTAACGGAAAGCAAACCAGAACACTTAGAACTTCAAACTGGCTTAAGGTGGAATTCATAATGCCACTGGCAAACCCAAGGGAATAGCAAGAGCCCACTGGCCATTTCTTAGAGAGAATATGGTGAAAGTCGGCTCCAAACAAGGAGCCGGAAAGGTATTTGCTGCTACTATCTATGGAGAGTGACCGAGAGCAAAATCAACCCAGTCAAGAACAATTTAAAAAATTAATTTGAGGCTAATCAGGCTTGCAACTTGGAAGACACAATCTTGAAAATTGGATCTGAGACTTTCCAAAATGGTGGCTGTATTAATAGCTTTGCTGACAGGAAAACTGGAAACCATACTACTTGTTAGAAATTATGATTGATTCTGGAAAAAGCCAAGCTGTCCTGTAGAAAAGGTTTGGGGGGCTAACTCGGTGTCTGTGCAGCTTGGTGGAAGAGGTCTGTTATACTGGCCAGCCCAAGTTAACCATGTTTCAGACAGCTGTTGCTCAGTTCAAAGATTCACTCTCAAGCGGCTTTGATCTGGTGAACCATGGCCTCCCAACGCCATGTTAAATGCCCAAACCAATGCTATTCCATTTTGATTTTTATTGATAATACAATTATTTTTTTAAAAAAATTATAGGGGCTGGAGAGATGGATCAGCAGTTAAGAGCACTGACTGCTCTTCCAGAGGCCCTGAGTTCAATTTCCAGCAACCACATGTTAGTTCACAACCATCTGTAATGGGGTTTGATGCCGTCTTCTTGTGTGTTTGAAGACAGTGACAGTATACTCACATATATAAATCTTCTAAAAAATTAAGAACTTTTTGTTTACGTGTGTATGTGTGCCACATTGTCACATGTGTGCAGTGCCCATGAGGTCAGAGGAGGGCATGAGATTCCCTGGAGTTATAGACAATTGTGAGTGCTGGGAAGTGAACTCAAATGCTTTGCAAAAGCAGCAAACACTCTTAACTACTGAGTCATCTCTCAAGCCCCCAGTCATTTCTTTTTCTTATCTATACATAAACAGGTACTTCAAAATGGAAACCTTACTTCTGTGTGTGAATGTGCACATGTGGCCATGTGTGGGAAGGGCAGGGATCAACTCCTGTGTTGTTCCTCAGATGCTGTCTGTCTACCTTGGTTTTTGAGCTGGAATCTCTCACTCACCAAGCTGGGCTGGCTGGCTATCAGGGCTCCAGGGATCTCCCTGTCTCTGCAAGCCATTCTAGGAGTACAAGCATGTATCACAGCGAGTAGCTTTCCACATGGGTTCTGGGTTTCAAACTCAGCTCCTCATGCCTGCAGGGCAAGAGCTTCACCACCTGAACCCTCTCCAGACCACAGGGACCTTATAAGCAGCTGCCTCAGTTAAGCTCCTAGAGGCCTAACAGTGCGTGCTGGTAAGTCTTGTTCCTTGGGAAGCTCCTGGTTTCTGTGCTATCGGACATGGTGCTCAAACCCTCATAATTTCTTCTTGTTGCAAGCTCAACATAACAAAAATGAAGTGTGTAGACGCAGCTTAGTTTGCTGAATTTAGAATTGAATTCAGCCAGTCATTCTAACAAGATTCCGACATCACAGAGGAGTCTATTTAAATCACAAGGAGAAAAGCACACAGGGGCTCTGGTTCCCTGGATGACATTTATTTTCAGCATCCATCCATGCCGAAATGTGCGACAGCAGGCTGCCTAACCTGGAAAGTAGACACACACGTACTTCTCAAAACAACAATTCTTAGTTTAAAAGAAATCTATCATTTAAAAAACAAAAAACAACATTCAAAGGTGCTCCCTTAGTTTTGTAATTCCTAATTGTAAAACATCTCAGGCACAGATAAGTTCAAATCCCAGCATCCACATGGTGGCTCACAACCATCCGTAACGAGATCTGGCGCCTTCTTCTGGAGTGTCTGAAGACAGCTACAGTGTACTTACATATAATAAATAAAATAAATCTTAAAAAAAAAAATCTCAGGCACAAGGCACTCTCCCGGTCTGTTCACACTGCACACCATGAAGAGCTGTGTTTCTCAACCTGTGGTCCCGACCCCCTCGGAGGGGTGAATGACCTTTCCATAGGGGTCACCTAAGACTATCTCCATGTCAGATATTTACATCATGGTCCATAACAGTAGCAAAATTACAGTTATGAAGTCATAACAAAAATGACTTTTATGGTTGGGGGAGGGTTCACCACTTGAAGAACTGTATCAAGGGTCGCAGCATCAGGAAAGTTGAGAACCACCGACCTGGAGGGAAACTCAGCACTGGAGAAAATGGAGCACTGGAGTACGTGACATGCTTTAAGTCGTGGCAATTTTGCTGCATTGCACATTATCACACAGGACTCCCGAGTGGAGATGGTGTCCTTTTTAAAGCTCGGCAAGCACACTTGCCTTTTTTGTTTCTTGCTGACACGTGCTTCTCATAAGGAACACTATTCCATATAGACCTGGGTCAAAATGAGTGTTTGTGTAAGGCTGTTTACACTGCAGTGTGCCGGGGTCAGTAACAGTGGACAGTGACCTACCTTAGGGTGGTCAGGCTGAGACCAATGACACCGGCCTTAAGCCAGCTTGCTATCAACAGCAATGAGAAGCTGCAGGCCCCCTCATCACCTATGCCTGAGGTGGGAGCTCAGCTAAAGCCAGAGGTTTAGGTATGAAATGTACACAGCCTGCAGGGTGTGACTCTTTTCCTTTTCCTATCAAGTACCCAAAATCTGAGAACAGCCCCGGGTGGTTTAGAATGCAGCCACTGGGAATATCGTAGAGTGAGTGTGAATTAATTCACTGCTGTCTTTTGGTCAGGAGTTGGTACAGGATGTGCTCATTGGACCAATCCTCCTAGCAACCTCCCAGGCCAGCGTCTTCTTTCTATTCCAGAGGTGCAGCTCCCTGGCTTCCTGGCCAGCTCATGGGTAACAGGACTCCCTGTCCCAAAGCAGCTTTATCCCTGGCTATCTCTTACTCAGTGACCATCTTCAGAGCACAGGGTGGCCTGCTACATGGTACCAACAGCAATGAGAAGCTGCAGGCCCCTCTGAGCAGAGATTCCTCTGACTCAGAACCCCCTTGGCACCGCATGAGCTTCCTAAAGGGTTTTTGTTGTTGTTCTTAAAATCTGGGGAAGCATAGATTTCCTGATTTGGAAAACCAAAGCGAAGCAAAGCAAACCAAACATACAAAACGGACCTTGGAAGTAATCAACATGCACATTGAAATGTCTCAAGCAGATATTTTAAGATTGACATGTGGTTACTTCCCACCTGGGGACTGAACAGCAGCTCGAACAGCAGCTTGCTGAGTGACAAGGCTGCAGCTGTTTGCCTTGGAGTAGCAGCAGATCGTTCTCACAGGCAGAGTTTGAACCTGCAATGACCCTGTGGGGCTTCTGTGTTAGAGGCTAGGCCTCTGACTCTATGTTAGGGGAGGCAGAGGAATTGTAAGATGGGGCTTAAGCAGGATGTTCTCAGGTCACTAGGGTGTGCCCTCGAAGGGGAGTGTGCCCCCTGCCCCTTGCTCTTGGCTGAGAAGCAGTGGCTCTGTGCTCGCCCTTGTTCTTGCTATACTGTGCTGTCTCAGCACTGGACCCAAAGAGAGCCAAGAACCACAGGACACCTCTGACAACCGTGAGATAAAGGAAACCTTTTCTCTTTGTAAGCTGATTGTCTCCAGAATTTGTTGTAGTAACAGGAAGCCAACACAACAACGACCAGCAAATTTTTCTATAAAGGGACATTTGTAAATATTTCAGATCTTATAAGGCCAGGAAGTCTCTGGTTTTTTTTTTTTTTTTTTTGTTTTTGTTTTTGTTTGTTTTTTTGTGGTAGGGATTAGATCACAACCTACCTTGAATTCTTCATGCTTTTGCCTCAGCCTGCCCAAGCTGGGATTACTTTTTTTTTTTTTTCTTGAGATGGTAGTGGCTGGAAGTTTCCTATGTAGATCAGGCTGGCCTTGAACTCACAGAGGCCTATCTGCCTGTCCCTGCCTCACAAGGGATTAACAATGTGTATGTCAAGTCCTGCTAAAACAATCCTTTCAGAAGTTGAAAATAATGTTCTTAGCTCAAAGGCCTTCCAGATCTGCAATGGTTATTAGGTCTTGCCCCAGAAGCTGTCAGATAATCGCAGGCAGTGTGGCCCTGGGAGCCCGAGCCAGGGCAATACTTTGAAGATTAAGGTTGGTCCTTGCAGCAGGGATCCTGTTACAGGCTGAAAGCTGAGTGCCTGCTTGTTCCCATTCTGCCCCCAAACTGCAAGAGCAGGACCAGACCAGCATCTTCTCTACCTAAAGTAGAAGAAGGACATCTTAAAGAGGCAGGTTTCAGCAGGTCCTTATACTGGCTTTCCCTTGCCTTGGCTGTAAAGGCAGATGCCCCAAACTCGGAGGTGGTGTTTACACATTTTCAGATTATGGGCCTCACCATTCCTTCTGCCTAGCATTGGGAGAGAGGTACAAATAAAGTCTAACACCACCTTCTTCTTCATTGTCAAGGTTACAGACAGTTCACAGGGCACGCGCACATGCACGCGCGCGCGCGCGCGCGCGCGCACACACACACACACACACACACACACACAGACAGACGCAGAGACAGACATAGACACAGAGAGATGCTCAGAAATTCAAGGGAAAGACACCAGCATGGTAACAGCTAGGACTCTAATGACTGGCTCACCTGTGGCAGGATTAAAGCTACTGGTGGCTTCAGAAACTGACCCTTTCAAATTTACAGAATATTTATTCCAGTGCATGTCTCCTAGAGCATGACCTGCACAGAGGCTAATGCCACACCCCTAACCTCCACTGGTGTCTTTCATCTACAATAGTCACGTTGAAGAGATGAGGAACTTGCGTTTCTTTCATAAATGTGAAGTCTTAAGTGGCCGATGATGTGACATGCACCACACCTTCTTTCTAAGGGTGACAGGGCTTTGGAGTCACAGTTCTTCTCTCTCTCAGTTTTGAATAAGCAGTTGAAGGTTCTCTAAATACCCACCTGCTGCCAACTACTTCAACTTACGTGTTACAGAGGTAGGAAGTATGTGTGTCACCACCACTACCTAAACAAAACAACCCCGTGTACAGGGATCCCCCACATTTCTGACATAAATCAACAGCATAAAAGCAAACGAGCAAATGGACGAATGAATGAATGAACAAATGAATGAATGAATGAGCGAAGCTCCCACCAGCCTCGCATGTCCCTGGTTTTCCTTTTCAGGTTTCTGCTTAAAATGTCAAGTCTGTTTTCAACGTGTGCATTTATTTCTTATTTTAAATTCAGGCTTTTCCACAGTGTGGGCTTACAGTGGCATTGCCAACGACAGCTGCAACCACAGCGTGACAACAAGGACTGTCAAGCAACGTGTGGGGTGTCCTGAAGAAAAACAGTGAAGAGATCTGAACAGTGGGGCGATAGCCCACCAGCACAGACCTTCGGCCCAGAGGCGCCTGCAGGGCACACTCAGCTCTCTCTCAGACCAATGAACCAGGGCAACTTTAAAACTTTCTGGTTTAAAGACAAACAAACAAAACAAAAGAGCACTCACACAAACCCCGAGGCTGCTCTGAGAGGGCGGCAGAGATCCGGAGCACGGGCAAGTGTGGCTGCCTTACAGGTGCGTGCTTGCCTGCGGCAGGGCACGGCTCGCCTCAGGAGCTCTCATCACTGACCACTCTTCAGTGTCACCTCCCTGTGCCACCATCTTGTCAATTTTTATTATGAAAGACTAAAATCTTAAATTTTAGTCTTTGAAAGTCTTAAATCTGTCAAGAAAACACTGATGGTGACAGACCTGAGCAGCAAATAAAACCAAACACCTCCCTTCTAGGTTGAGGTGTTTGGAAAGAGGGTGTATCTCACGGCTTGGTTCTGTCCCAGGACACTCTGAAGTGCCATCCACACTGATGGGAACCTGCCACTGTCCCCTTGCACATGCATCCAAGTGCGTGTACTGAAAGTGCAGCATGTCCTACCAACCTTCCTGACGTGCGGCAGGCAGAGTGAACTTCCTATTCCCATTCCTCCAGTTAAAGCTGTGTTCACAATGGTAGTACCTCTAGACAGCAGGCTTACAATCAGAGGGGTTTTGTAACAGAAAGGAAAGGGTCAAACAAAACCGTCTGAGCATACAAGAAACCCTGAGGCAAAAATGGCTTTTCCTGTAGAGTCTTCTTCAGGCTGACGCAGTGTCTGTCACAAGGGCCCAGGGCCCTTTTGGGAGGGCAGGCCTTCCTCCATCCACAGAGAGCCAGTGCGGGGAGCCCTGTGGTGGATGCGCCGCAGCCGCAGCAGGTAGAGAAGGATGGACAGAAGGACGACCAGGAAGCAACCGGAGAACAGATAGTGGTTGTAGACGAAGGACACGCCCCGCCAGTGTGCATGGCCAGCTCGGAACACCTCCTGCCGGATGTCTCTGCGGCAGAGACAAACAGAAAGGACAGTGAGAAGGGCGCCAGGCAGGGCCTGCTGTTCCTGGCTTTCCTTACATTCAGACCAGGGGACGGCAAGCCCAAAGTGGGTTCCCCGTCAACTACGTTGTTAACACTCAGACAATGACATGTGGAAGCACGTTCTTAAGACCCTAGTGTTATCATTTCATCAATACACACTTGATAAATCTAGGTCCCAGGGTTTTGTTCTTACAAGGAAGTTAATGGGCAAACACATTCATGTGGAACTTTGTACAATCAGTAAGAGCTCCTAAACAGAATTTTTGGAGCTGACCCAACTTAGAGTAGTAGATAAATAAGGTTTGAAATGTGGTCATCTGAGCTAGGTCTGTGAACTCGAATAAAGAAAGCTGTATGTCTTTATGTGACCAAGTGTGGACTGGAATCTAGTATCTCCTTGGGTCATGAATCTTCACAGACAATGCCACAGTCTTAAAAGGATTACCGGACACTTCGGGGCTAAGGAGGATGACTGATGCTTTGGGCCCACACTGAAGGCCGATGCCGCAGCTGTCAGTCATCACCACGCCGAAGGAACAGACATGACGGTTCTGCTACCAGACATGGTAAGACAGTGCGTTCGTAAAGATGTACTCCTACATCACAAGTTTGCTACCACAGTGTCACAAATGTGCTTCAATACAACGGTTTCTTTTGCAATCTTAGACACTATACTATCACAGGAGGAGCCCAAAGCCATAAGGATCACCACTAAATGGATCCTTCTGCGGGGGTTGGGGGGCAGACAAATGGGACACAGGGTGGCATCACAGAGAGTTGTTATGTTGTGGGAGAAAAGGAAGCCCTTGGAGATGGAGAAGACCCAAGTTAACTAACCCAAGTTAACTAACCCAAGTTAGTCTGGCTAGCCTCATAGCTCTGACACATCCACAGAATACAGCCACCAGGAGGCAGTACGCTCCAGAGAGCCATGCTTGTGCCTCTGCCAAGCCTACCTCAAGGGCAAGAAGCGGGTGCGGTAAAGGATGGCCCCCAGAGTCCACTGCACTTCCTTGTCATACACCTGCAAGGCCGTCTTCAGGTTTTTGTAGGTGACAGGAAAGGAGAATCCCCTGTGGAACACCTCAAACATCCAGGCTGATTTGAAACACTGATACCTACGAACAACAAGCACAGACACGGGTCAGCCAGGCACCAGACAGACTGTCCCCAGCTCGCAGCAGGCCAGCTCTGAGAAGGCAGCACATGTGGCTGCTACATGACTATCGAGCTCAGGCTGTAGCCCTACACAGAGGGCAGTTTACCTGTCAGAACTGACTAGCACCACTGAATGGCTTCTCGGGGATGCTACCCTCCACATGCCTTCAGCACGCCATCACTTACTGAGCAAATGCTGCCACATCCCAGCTCCCGGAAAGCCCTCTTTATGACTGAAGGAAAAGGCAGGAGGAGCCTTTCAACAGAGCCCCTCCCCCTTTTACAAAGTGCTGGACTAAGTGAGTGATAAATCATGGTAATAAACGATAAGACTCTGTCGCTGCCTGAGTGTCTTAAACAAAGGGATCTTATAAACCACATCATTAATGTCCTGGGAACAGGGAAACTGAAAGGGGCGGCATCCCATACAACTCTGATGTTCAGAGCAAACAGGGACAAAGAGAAATTTCTGTGCAAAGATTTCAAAACTGAGCAGAAAACCCATAACAAAAACGTGTCCCACTTGAAAGAGGCCGAGGGTAGAGAAGGACAGTAGATAAGAGGGTCACCCGGCAGATTAGGACTCGAGTGTCCTCTACTTACTTCAGTCGATGGAGGTCGGCATGAGAGGCATAGAGTCCTCGGTCAAAGCGTTCCCGCAGGATTGACCACTTTGTTGCACAGTAATCCTGAAAAGTTTCACCCCAAATAAATCATTTAAAACAGTTTCACCCCAAATAAATCAATTAAAGCTTATTAAAGCAGCTTTTCCACTTACAAATGTCTTACCATGCTCATATTCCTAACAAGCACAGGAAACACACAAGCAGAGTGATGTCTGTGCAGTCAACTTGAGCCTGGGCTCTGTCAGTCCCTGGAGACCACAAACTGTGCTTGCTGTTTACCGGGGATCCTCCCACCAACAACCTCTCCGTGCAGCTTAGTTATCCCAATGTCACAGCACCAGAATAGACTCTGCCTAAGTGAAACTGGTTTTGGCCTATTCAAACTGAGTCCTTGGGTTTGGGGAAGACTTAGCACTGTGGGAGGACGGTGACGGAAAAGTCACTTGGAGTCACGTTAACTGCTCATGCCCACTAACACTGTCTTCAGAAGGGCACTGACCTCCCAACATGACTCTGCCCCTCTCCACTGGATGAAGAAGCTGGGGCTTAGGAAAATGCTGTGTCAGGGAGCACGAGGGGATGTGCTTGGCCTGAGGTAAGGGGAAGGGAAGGCATCAGGAATGGAGAAGCACGAAGAGAGAGAAAGATAGAGACAGACAGACAGACACAGACAGACAGAGAGAGAGAGAGACAGAGACAGACAGAGAGACAGACAGAGAGAGACCAACAGACAGGCAGGCAGGCAGACAGACAGACAGACAGACAGACACACACACACACACACACACACACACACACACACACACACACACATATACAGAGGTTGGGGGTTCACAGTGTGAAGCCATGCTGCTCGCCATGCTGAGAGGACACTGAGCCAGGGTGACAGGCTAAGACCAGTGGAATTCAGCCTGTGAAATGGCTGAAGACTTTAAATAGTACAACAAGGTGACTGCATGAGAGCTTCAGACTGAACACCCCAGGACAGCATGCAGGTGAGCCTCAGAGACACCAAACACAGAGGCCCTATTGGACAGCTCCTGGTGAGCCAGAGGGTTGGCAAGGACAGTGAGAGCAGAACAGGAATCAGGGATAGGCTTGAGGAGTACTCATGAGAGAAACTATCGGTGACTATAGGGGTAGGAGAGGGCATCAGAAAGAGAGAGAGGCAGAGGGTTCGGGACACTGCTCAGCGAGACAGCATTGCTCAGCATGTATGATCCCCAGCACTATAAATAAAATCATACAAGAGCCATGCCTGGAGGAAGGGAACTGGATGGCTGGTAAATCAACTAAGATGGCACAAAACAGACATACAGAGAAAACTGTGGATTTGTTTAGAATCATGAAACTCAATGGGTTAGGATGAGAGACTGAACGTCAGCAGCCAGACAACCACAGCACAGATGGGACAATCAATGAATTGATGAACTTGAAGGGCAATGGGCTATGGTTGAAAGACAAGAGCCATCGAGGCTGATGACATTCAACAGAGCAAACCTCTGACAAAGAGGGAGAGCAGTGGGAACAAGATCATAGGCATGTCCTGGCTGCTATAGGGCAGCTGCTGAAAAGATTTTGAGATTGTGGCAACCAAAAGTCAACTCAAGACTTTGTTGTGTGCATTCCTGGTGATAATACCATTAGTAGAGCTTAGACATTCTTCTGTGACTGCTTCCCACAGGACAAGTGAAGGGAAAGGACATCCCAAGGATTCACTACAAATGTTTCCCTACAAGAAGATGGAGGCAGGCCCTGCAGCCCTCATGGTCTCTGCACAGCACAGACTTGCTCAGCACATTACCTTGGCAGCTTTAGTAAATTTAGCAGCATTGTAGTCTCCCCCCATTCGCAAGACATCCTCGGTGCAATAGTAGAACTCAGAGAAGCCATAGAATTCACTGTTCTGGAAGTGGATTGGAGGCTGGTAGACGCCATTGAGGGAAGTCTGTGTCTCATTGGTTTTGTTCATGAACGGCTGGAGGGTCTCTCGGCACAGGTCAAAGTCTCCTGTCCCCCGAAGGTACAGGGTCTGCCCGTTTTGCTGGATCTCATCTTTAATGTCCAGAGGCAAGCAGGGATCCAGGAATGGAGCATCAGGAGTCAGACCAGTCTGTTTACCCAGGAGCCTGTGGCACAGAGAATCATTTACCATGAGACCCATGCTACATACACTGTATTTTGGACAAGTGCCTGCAAACCAGTGTTCTCCTAACATGGGTCTCACAGAATTGAGTGTGGGAATACAAAGGGTTCCAAACAAAGTTAGTAAAACTGTCACACAACCCTCTTGCAGAGATCGACAACTGCATACATAAATAAGCATGCTGAGTCCAGTTTAACAAGGAGTAAGATGACCCAACATTTTTGACAGTGGAAGTGATGCTAGTATCAGGTACTATGGACTCCCAGGTCTGACTGTGTTGGGTATGATGGACTCCCAAGTCTGCCTGTGTTGGGTTACAATGGACTCTCAGGTCTGACTGTGTTGGGTAGGATGGACTCCCAGGTCTGCCTGTGTTGGGTTACAATGGACTCTCAGGTCTGACTGTGTTGGGTACTATGGATTCCCAGGTCTGCCTGTGTTAGGTACTATGGATTCCCAGGTCTGCCTGTGTTGGGTTACAATGGACTCCCAGGTCTGACTGTGTTGGGTACTATGGATTCCCAGGTCTGCCTGTGTTAGGTACTATGGATTCCCAGGTCTGCCTGTGTTGGGTTACAATGGACTCCCAGGTCTGCCTGTGTTGGGTAGGATGGACTCCAAGGTCTGCCTGTGTTGGGTAGGATGGAGTCCCAGGTCTGCCTGTGTTGGGTACTATGGACTCCCAGGTCTGCCTGTGTCGGGTAATATGGACTCCCAGGTCTGCCTGTGTTGGGTACGATGGACTCCCAGGTCTGCCTGTGTTAGGTACTATGGACTCCCAGGTCTGCCTGTGTTGGGTAGGATGGAGTCCCAGGTCTGCCTGTGTTGGGTAGGATGGAGTCCCAGGTCTGCCTGTGTTAGGTACTATGGACAGCCAGGCCTGCCTGTGTTGGGTACAATGGACTCCCATGCCTGACTCTTAGGAGTTGAACCCTGATGGAGTCACTTGTCCTCACTGACAGTTTTTCTAACAAGCCATGCATTCCTCCCATCAAGGTTACTCATAATGTACTGGAATTCAATCAACAATGGTCTTTGCCATAAAACTATTTACTTTAAAGAAATGAACTACCACTATAAGTGGAAAAGACAGGTATGAATTTCAAGGCTCAATTAATGGCATGGTTATAATTATCAGGAATGAATTTTAGTGTATAATTATCACTACTGTTTCTGTGTGTTCTATGTGTGCTTAGAAGTGCCAGTAGAGGGGCTGGCGAGATGGCTCAGTGGTTAAGAGTGCAGACTGCTCTTCCAAAGGTCCCAAGTTCAAGTCCCAGCAACCACATGGTGGCTCACAACCATCCGTAACAAAATCTGATGCCCTCTTCTGAAGTGTCTGAAGACAGCTACAGTGTACTTACATATAATAAATAAATAAATAAATAAATCTTAAAAAAAAAAAAAGGAGTGCCAGTAGATTATACATTATACAAAACTTTTTTTAAAGAAAAGATTAATAATAAAACCCAATTAGTAAAACTTAGGAGTCAGAAGAAAGTGTTTAATAAATCTATGAAAGTAAGATTCTAATTTATATTTCTATTTAAAAATTTTAAGACTATTATGAAAAATAACTATAACAAAATGTTCTAGATACAAATTTAAAACCACAGGACTATCGCTGTTGTAATGAACACCTATCAATTAGCTTTTAAGGTAATCAGAGAACTTTGTGCTTACAGATGTGAACTTTGGGTAAACTCATACCAAGTAGTTCCAACTTGGTCTTTATTAAGTTTTAGGCCCTCACTGATTTATTAAGATTAAATTGGTCAGGGCTGGAAAGATGATTCAGTGGTTAAGAACTGATTGCTCTTCTAGAAGATCTAGGTTTGATTCCCACCACCCACATGGAGGCTCACCTAAAACACCAATTCCAGGGGATCTAGTGCCCACTTCTGGCCTCTATGGATACTGCTTGCATACAGTGTACAGACATACATGTAGGCAAACACCCATACACATAAAAATAACTAATACAATTTTTGAAAATGATTAAATTGGCCAAGTAAATATACTATTACTTAGCTCTAAAATGATCATTTCATCTCTAAAACATTCTGTCAAAACAAACAAACCAGAAACAGGAAGAGCAAGGTGTCTTACATAGCCAGACTCTGTCCCTCTGACCCCAAGCCATTCGTCTGCTCTGATGGGCATACTTCAAATAAGTAACTGGTATACTGCTAAGCTTATTACTATAATTCATTCATTTATTTATTGAATTTTTTTCAAGACAGGTTTTCTCTGTGTATCCTGTCTGTCCAGAAACTCTCTTTGTAGACCAGCGTGGCCTCAAACTCAGAGATCTGCCTGCCTCTGCCTCCTGAGTGCTGGGATTGAAGGTGTGAATTGCTACTGCCTCGCTTTTTTTTTTTTTTTTAAAGACAGGGTCCTGCTGTGTAGTACTGTGTGGCCTGAAACCACGAAGAGTAGGATAGCCTCAAACTCACAGAGGTCCTCCTGCCTTGGCCTCCCACAGGGTAGAACTAAGGGCGTATACCCCCACGCCTAGCTAAACTCGCAATCATCAATCTGACAGGAGTGATGCCCTTTCTCATTTTTCTTTCACATATTTTTCTATACCAGAATTACACACAAACTCAGTTTTTTAAAGTTTCCTCTCATAAAAATGTGGAGTTTTTAGTTTTATTTAGGCTTGGTTTTTGAGACAGGGTCTTAATAAGCCTCAAACTAATGATGTAATGATTTACAGGCATGTACCATCAGACCCAGCTTAAAAATATTTTATTATCCTAGAATTACTTCAAGGTATTTCTTTACTCTCCATCCCCTTTCACTGTGGTTCTCAGCAACAGTGCTCAATATATCTAGAACATTCCTTATTTGAGACTTTCTGAGGTCAAGGGCAGCGGCTGGTGTGAGCCTCACGGGGGTCAGCAGTGCGGCGTCACTGTCTGCACTTTCTCACACCTTTGTTCCCAGTCACTCAGGAACAACTAAGCCATCTAAGTGACAGTGAGGCCCCCTCTATCAGATGGAGAGAGAGAAAATGCAAGGGGTGGGACAGGGGCTGGTGACAGGACCCTGAGGACCCCTCAGTCCTTTTAGCACGGGGCAGCTAAAAAGCAGGTACTTGACCTGAATCTAGTTTTGATGAGGAGCCTGCTGAGGAGCGGTAGGGGCTGTACCTGTTTTTCTGAACTGTACTGGCAAATAGTCTGTCTTCATATCTCTGCCGGGCAGCATTACCACCAAACCCAAGAAACGTGGCCACGTAGACGCGGTACACATGCTCAGTCTGGTGGACATCACACCCCAGGTTGAATTCAGCTAACAAGTTTTTAGCTACTTCCTCCTGTAGGCACAAGGACAACACATTTCAGCATTTTAAAGCAACTTTAGCTCCAGTTTAAAAAGAAGGTAAAAAGAGTTCTATTAAGAGCAGCAAATTCTCTCTCCACCTCCCAAGGATGTGCTAAGCCTTGTTCATAATGCAGGATGTTCATAATACTGCACATGTGTGGTATTAGGGCTTTCTGAACAGGAGGCCAAAACTATATAGTTCCTACTCTCTGACCCACAGATCTATTTATGTTACCTCCTGCTGTGGACATCTACCCAAACAAAGGAATGTCCCGATAAATAAAGACACCTTTATTTAAAAAACAAAAACAAAACAAAAAATGAAAAAGAAATAGCCTCTGAGTGGTCAACATTAAGGGAGGGTTAGGTTGATGGCAGTCATCAGTTGTACAGGAATACACAGAGCACTGTAAATAAAGCACACACAATCACACAAAAGGCAAAAAGGCAACAACCACACCTTTAAACTATGACAGGAATAAAAATAGTGGAAAAAAAATCACCAAAACACTAACAATGCTTTTCTTTTTAGATTGTGTGTGTGTGTGTGTGGGGGGGGGGGTTATTCTCCTGTTTGCCTCAAGCTTTCTTTGTAGTTTGCTACTTTACAATGAAGGCAAAAGGCAGCTTCTAGAGGCAAACCTGGGATAGGAAGTAGGAAACACAGGTCAAATACTGGAATTTCCTTTCTTCTCTTCTTGTTTTTTTTTTTTTTTTTTCTTTTTTCTTTTTCTTTTTTTCTGGTTTTTCAAGACAGGGTTTCTCTGTGTAGCCTTGGCTGTCCTGGAACTCACTCTGTAGACCAGGCTGGCCTTGAACTCAGAAATCCGCCTGCCTCTGCCTCCCAAGTGCTGGAATTAAAGGTGCGAGCCACCCCCTGCCTGGCTTTGAATTTCTAAAGCACTTTTCCAAGGAGCAATAGAGCCTCCTCAGCTCGCCAATTCAATGGCCACAGTGTTGGGACTTTTCACAAGAGACTGGCTCATAGAAGTTACAGGACCAGCATGAGGTCACACAGCTAGGAGGAACAGGGCTAGGCTTCTTCAGCTCTATGGCTTAACTCTGAGCCAACACCTGGTACATGATCCCTACTGTGGGGGAGACAGTGTAGGAGGCCTTGCTTTGGTGTCAATTTACATCTGGACGGAAACAGTAATGAGAGACATGGTGATTTTGGGACACATAAAAATGGCCCTGTTGTCCTTTTTGGAAGGCACAGCCTGCCTAGGACCATAGACCCTGACAGGGCACTGAAGGGCTGGAGGAAGGATGGGATGAACCCAATGTGGAGTACTGGGTACCAACCTCACTATTTCCCAGAACAGTTCAAAACCAAAAACAATGTGCTGGTCATAACTTCCTAACGATATATAATGCTATATTATTTTTTAAAAGTGACTTAAGTGAAAATATAAACAAAAGCCCAGGCATGCGATTGACATATACACCAGAGAAAACTCTTTCAGAAAACAAACCAGCTAGTCTCAATGTACAAACGCAATCGGCTTGGCTGAGGCCTGCCTCTTTCTCCCGCCTCCTTCCTCCGGGTTGATAAGGTGAACCTCAGCAAGCAGAGTGGGGATGTGTCCAGACTCAGGAAACAAAACAAAGATGGATGGAGACATGGTAAATGAAAATGGAACCAAACAGAAGGCACACTGTCCAGATAATAACCTGCTGTGAGGAGGCAAAGCTTACAGTTTGGGGGACTTCGTACGCTATCTGGGTAGACACGCCTCCCATGTCAAGAACACCGGCTGTCCTTTTCCGCACGATGGCCTCGCTGCTCTCGCTGCCAGGAATGTTGACTTCCACAACTGCCTCGTCATCTGGAGAGAGAAGTGTCCCCTCTCTTTGAAGCACTGCTTTGAAGAGCACCCAGGCCACCCCTCCCCATGGACTCAACTGTAGCTTAGACCGCAGCTCTGCTCGCCTGACCCTTGGCACTGAGCTCTCTCATAACACTTAGCTCCTTCTCTGCCCCTGGGTTGACTGTAATCTGTGGCTGTAACTTCCAACCAGATGGCTAGTGGGAACATGGCACTTACCTGCCTCGATATGCTCAAACCGTCCGAGGACAAAATTAATGCCGATCCAAGCATACACACCTAGACATTTCAGAGCAGAATGGAGAAAAAAAAATTAAGCTTTAAATCTCCGATCAATTTGGTCTCTGTAAGCTGTCTCACTTGTTTTAACCCCTGACAGCCTGACACAGAATCACCAAATAACACATTTCTGCTGTTTTATTTTGCCCTAGTGATTTTTATAAGAACTCTCAATTTTAAAGCTTATTCTTTATATCAGATGTGTTGAAAATGTAAATTCCACAGTGATTCCACACTAACTTCCTCTCATCTTTCCTGTATCTCTGTCACCCACACAGCTGCTAAGTCTCAGCCTATACCCGCCAACATTCTCTACCGCCCATTTCTATTCCATTCCCAGGGCTCCCTTGATTTGTGTCATTATACAGTGGAGGTGACAAGATAATCAACCTTCGATAGCAACCTCTTCTATCCTATCCTGTTGGGCTGGGCCAAAGACCAACGTCCGCAGCAGCAGGCTGATAATTCAGTATGTGTCCAGCTTTCACCATCACCACCACCTTTCCACAGGGCCATGATCTGGCCAAGTGAGAGCCTGTGTTGGTCCATCCACAGTGGCATTCCTTCCCACCTGCAGAACAGTTCTCAGAACATTTCTTCTGCTGGACCAAGCTTCTTCCATCTACTGAGATAATGTCCCTTTACTCTTCCCAAAGGTTCCACTCAGAACATTCCTAGCTGGCAGAGGGAAGGAGGGATGTCTTTCTCTTTCACAATCCCAGGGTAGATTTTACACTTCCTTTGGGTGCCATAAGTGACCTTTTACAATTCTGAGGGCCGTGTATTTGTCTGTAAGGAGCTCATGGCTGACCTGCCCAAGTCTGAGTTTCCTGGTGCCTTTCCACAGGAACCCTGGCTGGCTGGTGCATGACAGAGGAACAGATACCACACATCTAGATCTCTGCCTCTACAATACCATTTCACTGATGGGTTGTTTCTCACGCAGATGGAATCATTTCTCTAAAACAGAACTCATATTTTTTTTCAGTTCATCAAAGGCAAGAATTCCTCCTTGGTATCAGTAAGTCAGAAGTTCATGGCCCAGAAGGACCTGTCAGCTGGGCAAGGACACAGGCTTCCTCCATCAGTCTGCTCAAAATACATTCCCTAAATGTGGTGAGGACAGATGAGCTATGTCTAACAGTTACTTTTAGGGCTGTAGAATAAGACCAGCCATCTAAGAGACTTCTGGAGTCTTTTAAGAGTATCTCGAGGCTATGGTTTCCAGTGATTCCATACAACGCACAGCGGGAGGGAGGCTCTGAAGGCTTCCGACACTCCAAACTGATCATCTGATACCAACCTTCTTGTTTTCCTGAGATGACTTCGGCGTGGGAGTCAGAAAACAGGAAGTCATAGTGCACAGGGATGTCGGTCAGGAGGTCCTCCAGGATGGCTTTCTGCTGGCTGTAAGGCAGTCCCAGAATCTACTGTGAACCCATATCCTTCACTTTTTTTTTTTTTTTGAAACAAAAAACAAGACAACTTGCGGCTCTGTTATATCCTACATGAAAGAGTTAATTGTAAAACTAAAGTGACTTCATTGAAAAGATTGCTTATTTCAGGAATGTTCTTTCCAAGTGATGAGGAGGAAAGAACATTATGCCACCCCTCCTTCCTCCATTGCAAAGACCACCCGCACTCCAGGCTGAGGCACATCACCTTTCAGGAAGGACTCTCATTCCAGCTGTGCAGAGAATGTAGAGAGGTGTCTCTTTGTGTTTTGCCCGAGGCACGTGTTCTGCAGCAAAGCTCAGAAGCGGAGCAATGTAATCGCTGACTTTTTCTGGAGAGGTAGCAAACTCGGAGATGCCTGCAAAGACGGACAGTTGGGTTAGCAGGGATGTCATGGCACTAAGAGAAAATGTCTTTAGTGTGCTGAATCAGGCTTGACTCTGTATTCTCCTAGTTTTGCCTATTCCTCTACTTCCACACTGCTGTGTGGCATGAAGGGTTCAGGTCCATGCCCTCGTCTCTGTCATCAGGATATCGATCTGACTGAGCATCTGCTGTGTCCCACACAGGAGCACATTCTTGCCCTTGAGAAATGGCCCTTCTCTGCTCAGGCAAACCCCAATGGCTGTAATGTCACCCACATGGCACAGATCTTCAGCTCATATCATCAGTCCCCAGAGCTCTTTCCAACCTTCAGATCAGGTCAAGGTGACTGTCTAACACACACAGCCACTGCCTGTCCTCATGGACACCCCAAACATGACGTTTTCTGCAGCTGGCACTACAGATCTGTTTCTGCTGCCTGTTCCCCGCCCTGTGCCCAGGCTGGCATCCAGGGTAAAGTCTCTCCCATGCCCCTGTGCAGACTGCCTTCCACTTTCACCGACTACCTCTGGGCCTGCTTATGCTAGTTTCTTTGGCCCCTGCCATCTGCTGCTGGCCTAGTCTAACTCACTGCCTTTCAGTTTCCACTGATCCCTCCACCCCCTACCCCAAAGTTGATTCTTTGTTTTTGTTTTAAACCCTTCTATGGCTCCTCTAACCGACCCAGACAAACTCAGCTTACAGATACACAGCTATCCCCACAATGGCCCATCCTTACCTCCTTTGGGTCCATTTCTCTCACCTCAAAGCACTGAACTAATTTCTACACCCTACTCTGGCCTTTTGGCCTCTGAATCCCCTGCAGAAAGAGCCTGCCTTTCCTCTACCTCCTTTACCCAGTCAACTTCTGCCTGTCCAATCAGCTCCTTCAACCACAGAAGTCTTCCCTAGCAGAGTCCTAAGGGACAGCAGCTCTCCGTACAGCCTGTGCTCAGCCTGTGCCAGCTATGTACCTGTCCATCACACCACATTCCTTAGTTGTCTCATTACAGCTGGTGAAGGGCACGCACTGGGTCTTGTTTGGTTCATATCCCAGCACTCAGGTGTGCCCGGCAGGTGGAAGTGCTCAGGAAGCTCTGTTCAGTACTTATTAAAAGTGAATGGGAGCTAAGGAGACAGCTCAGCAGTTAAAGCACTGACTGCTCTTGCAGAGGACCTAGGTTTGGTTCCCAGCGCTTACACGCTGGCTCACAACCAACCAGTTCAGGGACTCCAATACCCTCTTCTGGCCTCCCTAAGCACTTGCATACATGTATTACATATACATACACTCAGGCACACAGACATAATTAATACACACATCTTAAAAAAAAAGTAAATGACTTTTTATAGCTGTCATTGAGTCTACAATATCAAAACAATGGGGACCTGAGAAGTTCTACAATTTCTTGCTTCACATGTTAGGGAACTGTAGACCCAGAAAGGAAACAGCAGAAAATGGAGTTAAAGGTAAAACTTTAACACACTGATCTAGTTCAGTGGAAAACTAAATCCCAAACTAACAAAATCTATTTTTAAAATACTTAGAGAGTTGTTTATATTAACACTGAGAGACTAGGAGTCAAACAGCATTGCTATCAAAATGGTTCCCTGATTTCCGCCTGGGTAAGAACCATGCTCAGCCGGATCTAACAGATTCTCCAGTACACCTCAACGAGGATGTTTTGTTTGGCTGATCCATCCTGTGAGAGGAACCAGCTGTGACCGAGATCCTGGCCTATACCTCCATGAGGACTTGGGTTTCATCCCACAGCCTGTAAGGAGAACTAGTCTCCACTATCGGTCTACTAGGGAAGACTTCTGTGGAAGGTGTTCAGCTAGTGCTGGAGGCTGCAGTGAAGCTCGTCAAAGGCAAAGTGTTTTACTGAGCTTTGGTTCTGAGGTTCCTGGGAATTGAGCACTATTGGGTTAACCCTGAACTTATTTCTAGATTAGTCGTACATACAATTTTAAGGGTCAGAACAATGGAGAATTAAAAGTTAGCACTGAATAAATATCAGAATCTGTTTATGGAACAGATGAGCTACTTCTCAGATGGAGGGTAATAAACTACGCTGGTTACTACTCATTAGTATTCTCTTTTAAGCTCTCTGTGTCATGTTATAATTCTCTGTACTTATGGGCACAGTGTGACCACAAGAGACTGAGTACACTGTAAAGCAGTGAAGCAAGCTCCCAGCGTGCCCATCTCTTTGAGCACGGGTCATTTCTTTGTGTCTCTCTGACATTTTACAAAATAAATTTATTGAATACTCTGCATTTGATATTTTAGCACTCACACACTAGTGAGAGACAAAACAGAAGGTCAGTGTTTCTGTTATGCTGTGTAGCCTACTGTTTTCAATCATAGCTTATTGAGTATTAGGTAAGGAAAGCTCATTTTAAAATGTTCCATTCCCACTGCTTCCAAGAGGGTACCAACCACGGACAAGGCAGAGAGATCCTGAGAAGGCTGGAGACTGTCGCTGCTTAAGCTATTTAATAAGGAAACCAAGACTTGGTTTTACACCGCACACTGGCTTAGACGTGAAATGATCCTATCTTTAAAAACTGAGTGTATTTACATTCACTTTTTTTTTTTGGCTTGTTTTTGTTTTTTTAAGACAGGGTTTCTCTGTGTGTCCCTGGAACTCACTCTGTTAAGCAAGATGGCCTTGAACTCACAGAGATCCACCTGCCTCTGCTTCCTGAGTGCTGGGATTAAAGGCGTGCACCAACACTGCCTGGTTACATTCATTCTTTTTAAGTCCTGAGGTTGCCCTTATAAATAATCTAGAACATAAGAAATACACCTGGGCAAGTGGAGTCTAGTGACCTGAGGCAGAAGAATTGTAAGCGGAAGCCAGCCGGGGTATCTTAGTAAAATACTGTCTCAAAAATAAAGAGTGCTAGGGATAGAACTTGCTGGGAGAGCACCTGGCTAGCGTATATGACTCTTAGGGTCAATACCAGCACCACGAAAGAAAGAGACAAGGGGGGGGGGGGAGGAGGGGGGGGAGGGAGAAGAGAAGAGAAAGGGTGGAGGTGAAAGGAAGGGAGACATTGGGTAGTAATAATAATACACACCAATATTTAAACAAATAATATGCTAGTATTGAAAGGGTAGATTGTCAAGAGTTATCTGAAAATGTCTGTTTAAGAAAGAGCTACCATACAGGGAAAACAAAAGGAGATCTTCTCAGCAGTGTTCGCATGTAAGCACACATCATGGGGCGACCATGATGATCACCTCAGGTGACAGAAAAGACACAGGCTGTGGATATGTGATCAAGATACAGAAATGGGAAGCGAAACCAAGCCAGCCATTCCGTTAGTGGAGCGAGAGGGGAGGTATCACAGTGAGTGGGATTGCAGAATCACAGGAGCCCAGAACCTGGTTCCGGTCCTCAGCGGTTCCTATCCCATACCAGGCTTAATCTTCATCACCACTGGCTTCCGGTTTTTGTCCCTCATCTGTCTGATGTCTAGCAGATCGTGAGGATTGCCGTTGTGCCGAGGCCAGCAGTAGACAAATATCCGAGACCCACTGCTGCCGCAGTCCACCACGATGCCATAGTTCACGCTGGGGTTGTTGGTGTCTGTGGCCTCAACATCTGTGACTCGGGCCAAGTACCTGGTTTAGAAATACATGAGTGTTATTATTTAAACAGAGCATCGTCCTGCTCTAACAGGGAAGGCTCACTGCAGAAGCACCACATTAGTGACCTCCATGCTGCGTAATGATCTCTCTCGGGCACCCTTTCTATGCCAGATGATGAGTCAAAAGATGACCAAACCAATCCTGCCCACAGGGAACCTCCTACTCAGTTATATGCTCACCTCCCCTGAGCACACTCCACAAGCTTCAGAGAGATGACTGTCTCCAAAGTGCAAATGTTTACTCAGAACCCAGCTTAAAACAGATGAAAGGGGCTCCTTGACTATTCCAGGGTCTCTTACAACATGGAGTCTGCAGCTAGCAGAGTCCATTACATTTCTTTAATTTCATTTTAAATGAAATTAATTTATTAATTTAGTTACATTTTAAATGTTATCCCCTTTTCTGGTTTCCTCTCCCAAAACCTGACCCCCATCCCCTCTCCCCTTCCCCTGCTCAGCAACCCACTCACTCCCACTTCCTGGCCCTGGCATTCCCCTACACTGGGGCATAGAGCCTTCACATGACCAAGGGCCTCTCCTCCCATTGATGACCAGCTAGGCCATCCTCTGCTACATATGCAGCTGGAGCCATGAGTCCCTCCATGTGTACTTTTTGGTTGGTGGTTTAGTCCCTGGGAACTCGGGGGTACTACTGGTTAGTTGATATTGTTGTTCCTCCTATGGAGCTGCAAACCTCTTCAACTCCTTGGGTCCTTTCTCTAGCTCACTGGGGAACCTGTGCTCAGTCCAATGGATGGTTGTAAGCATCCACTTCTGTATTTGTCAGGCACTGGAACAGTCCAATTTATTAACAGGTAGTCAGCACAGGGTCCAGTTCCTACAGCTATATATTCCTGTGCCTGTTCAGCCATCACATGATGGTCTCCTCTGATGATCATTTGCTGTGAGTCTAACCACGGGTTACCTCTGGGAGGTGATCAGATCAGGAGCAAGGAGACATCAGAGTGATCTCACCCCTTCTTGCTGTGGGAACTGGGACAAGGCCCTCACCAGATACAAACTCTGCTGGCATTTTGCTCTCAGACCCCCAGCTTCTAGAGCAGTGGTTCTTAACCTTTCTCATGTTGTGACCCTTTAATACAGTTCTTCATGTTGGGGTGATACCATAAAAATTATTTCATTGCTATTTCATACTGTAATGTTGCTACTGTTATGAATTATAATATAATATCTGTGTTTTCTAGTGGTCTTAGGCAACCCTAAAGGGTCATTTGACTCTCCCATGGGTTGAGAACTCTATTTTAGAACTGTGAGAAATAGAACTCTTGCGGTCTGTAAGCCGCCCAGTGTTCTGTGTGGAACAAAGTCAGCCAGAAGGTATGACATTCCTTCTGGAACACAAAGTCTTTATCTCTTACCTTTGAAATTTCTTGTCCTTTGACAGCCACCCATACTTGCTGTGGATTATGACAACAGAGAAGTATAAAAGGGAGACAGCTGCAGCCAGAATGCTAATGACAACGATTTGTCGTAAATTGGTGTTCAGAATTCGAGGACAGCCCACTGGAGAGATGCTAAAATGCCAAGAGGCAGGAAAGAGACAGGAAATGCCAATCCTGGAATTCCAAAGAAACAAAATTTAAAGTAGCACGCTTGGATGAGACCTGGGCTCACCTGACCAGTGTTCAGCATGTGCTCCCCCTGCTTCCTGGCTGCTGGTGGCTGTACTGAGCATGCTCCAGGTTGCTGTCTGGTTATGCAGCGCATCTCTATAAAGTGACTTGATGAGAATGAAGCCCTGCTGGTTATAATACTCCTGTATTATAATATACATACATCTCCCCCCTTCCTTAAGAGTATTGCAAAAACACCTGCCTTTCCCAAAAGGGAATCCCAGTTCATAAGTTTAGCCAGATAAACACATAAATCTATAATGAAATCCAATTTAAGGATGATGGCACCAAAGGGGAACTGAGGATACAGAAACGACATACTGTAAGCTGTAACCCCATAAACGGCAGCAGCCTAATGGACCAAACATGGTGCATTAATGAGTCAAAGGCTTAGTTCTTAACATGCAATTCTAACGTAAATTTGTCCCAGATGACCCAGCAATGGGAAAAGCAGTCTTTCAACAATATCTCCTTTATGGAGTCAGTAAGGCAACTCGGATGAGTCTCATGATGTTAGAAAGATTCCTCCGAGACATGTTTTACAAACAGAAAGGAGTTCAATGTATGCCACAAAAGAGAGGCAAACTGTAGAACCGTGAGCAGGTGCCGCCTGTAGGGTGCATCTTACCATTTCAGGGTTTCTATCTTCTTTGTTGAGAGGAGTACTTCATGGACTGAAACCTCTCATTGAAGGAGACAGACTGCCAAACCCTGGACATGCCCACTGTGTTTCCTGTCACAGGGGTTCTGAGGACACTCCATGCACGTGTCTTCCTCCTCTGCACTTCAGAGGCTCTAGGCAGCTATCCCGTGCTAATATAACATCCAAAGATGCCAACGTGCAGGCCTGAACTGCGGTTCACACTAACCTTTGTCTTTTTTTCCTTGACAAGTGCCCCACTGGGCTCTGCAGGGCCAATGTTTTTAGACTGGTACAACACAACCTCAAACCCTTCTCTCTTGGGATTTAGATCGTCTTCTCTCTCTTTCTCTCTTTAAAGATTAATTAATTAATCTATTTTATGTATATGCGTACATTGTAGCTTTTTACTGATGGTTGTGAGCCTTCATGTGGTTGCTGGGGATTTGAATTCAGGACCTCTGCTCATTCTTGTTGAGCCTGCTCGCTCTGGTCACTTGGCTTGCTCTGGCACCAATCGCTCTGGCCTAAAGATTTATTTATTATTATATCTAAGTACATGTTCAGATACCCCAGAAGAGGGCATCAGATCTCATTACAGGTGGTTGTGAGCCACCATGTGGTTGCTGGGATTTGAACTCAGGACCTCAGAAGAGCAGTCAGTGCTCTTAACAACTGAGTCATTTCTCTAGCCCGATTGTCTTTTCTCTTAAGACCCATTTCTTCAGCATCAAAATCTCAGGGTTTACAGGCTAGTGATGAAGCCCACCACTCACCTCCCCATACTGAAAGGCCAAGCAAGGTCCAGACGGTATCGTGGGAGTCAGTTCTCGTCATCCACAATGACAGAATCAGAGCTGGGGCCTTCATGGGGTCAGGGCCACCCTGGTTCAGTGTGAGAAAAATCAAGAAGAGTACAATCAAATAAAATATTTATGGCCCTACCAAGTAGACGCTCAAACTCAGCCGTACACCCCCTGACTGTGATCCCTATATGGGGACTACTGGGTTAGAGCAGCATTTCTGTATACCAATTTCATGCAGCTAGAGATACAGGCCTCAGTCAAGAGATGCTGAGAGTCAGTTGCATGTTTTTACTGCAGGCATTCCTGTAACCCTAAAATTACAGGACATGACATTATTATACCCCATGTGGGGGGTAGGCAGGATGAACTCAATGGGAACTGGAAGCATCTGTTCACTTGCTCTGATGTACAAAGTGCACTGCAAGGTGTCCTGGCCTTACTGCTTCAGTCCCATCACCACCCACTTTCCTCCTGGCCCCAGCCCTCATTTCACAAAGCCAGGGACTCCTTCCAACCTGCTGGAGCCTGAGGATGGTTTCAAAGTTCTCCTTGTCTTACCTCCTGGGGCTTCTCAAGCCTAGTCACTTGAGACACTTTCACAGCCTAGTCAGCCTCTCCGCTCTGGAATCCTGTCGGGGAGGAGATCCCTGGCTCTGTCCCAGGTCTGTCCTTGAGTCCCCCAACGTTCTGCCTGGACTCCATTCTCTCCAAACGTCATCACTCCTGCCCTGAGTCACTCCCTCTGAACTTACCGCCTCCAGCTCAGCTCATACCTATACCACTTATCAGATAACTGGTTTCTCCAGCCCAGCTCCTCTGAGTCATGCACAAATCCACCGTCAATCCCCAGTCTCTGCATCTGGATGCTGCATGGACCATGAACCACGTTTCTAAAATGACACTCCCCGTTCTATTTAATGCCAACCTCCTCTCCTTTGACCTGATTCTCATCCCCAGACTCCCCACCTTCCCTATCCAACTTCTCAGAACCCTTCCCTGACTCCTGTTCACCTAAGACCTAACCTTCCCTTATCTCTGCTGTAGGCTAGGCTCTCACCTCTTACCTGCACTGCCTTCTCCCTGAAGTCCCACCTGGGGGCTCTCTGGTGCTTTCCCAACACCACAGGCAGGGATTCTTTCCCTGGGGCTGACATACCCAGAACTCAGATCATATCAAGTCAGGATTCAGAATCTCCCAGGGACCTTATGCCCTTCAAACAAATGCTGCAGTCTTCTTGTGCCCTCAGCCCTGCAGAAGCGGGCCAGCTGCTCTCCTCTGACCTCCTCACCTGCTCTCCTCTTTTCCCAGCATTCCAGCTGCACTGGCAGCCCCCACCAGCTTCTAGAAGTCTCTCACCCTGCTCTGTAGCTTCCCTGCTCCCTCTGCTTCAGAGCAATCCTTTGAGCTCATCACCTGACCTCCAGCCATTACTCCATGTTACCTTCTCAGGGGTCAGTAAGAACACACATCACTTTCCATCCAGGTCTCAGCCTTGATTGATTTTTTTTTTTCTCATTTTACACTTACTTCTTTTTTTGTTTGTTTGTTTTTGTGTTTTTGAGACAGGGTCTCTCTACACAGCCCTGGTCATCCTGGTATTCACTGTGTAGAGCAGACTGGCCTCAGACTCGTGATTTGCCTGCATCTCGAAAGGTGTGTGCCACCACACCTAGCTTAGCACTTACTCCGTTATTAAATACCCATAGGAGTGCTTACTATGCTCAGGCCGTGCTACAAATGTTTGTGGTTATTCTGTTCTCCCGATGCCCTTGTGGTAGGGACTTGCTACTGTGATGTTTGGACACGGGGCAGAGATTGGTGCTGGGATTCAAGTGTGTGACTCATACTGTAATCCCTGAATTCTAACATACTGCGCATGTGCTGTTGTCATTTCTCTTGCCCCATGAGTCCTTCTCTAAAATGTATGGAACATGGGACATTTAGCTGACTGTTGCATTAAACCACTGGACTCTGGGAAGGCCATGGACAGCAAAGCAAAAGCTCTTCAGACAGCATCATGGATTCTAGGAGGTCTCTACACCAATTGCAAGCAGTAGGCTCCTCAGCTCTGTAGGTTGCCCTCCCTCCTCCCCGGGGTCCACTGGCTGAAATTCCCGCACCCCTAGGCACCAAGGGAGCATGAGCCTTTTTTCTTTTTCTTTTTTTGGTTTTTTTCGAGACAGGGTTTCTCTGTGTAGCCCTGGCTGTCCTCGAACTCAGAAATCCACCTGCCTCTGCCTCACAAGTGCTGGGATTAAAGGCATGCACCACCACTGCCTGGCAAGAGCCTTTTTTCAAAGCCTCTCTAATATAACAGGAGGCTCTGGGGTTACACTTGGGTTGACTTTCTCTTTACAAGGCCATCCCATGCAAGGACCAGTGCCAGCTACACTAGTAGGGAGAACTATATAGATAATCTGACTTAAACTCAACCCTTAAGAATTTATAACGATCCCTACCCCACAGCTCTGCCTGCCTCTAACCAGGGACATACAGGAGCCTTATATAACTGTCCTTTGAGAGGCTCTACCCAGCAGCTGACTGAAACAGATGCAGATACCCACAGACAAACACTGGATGGAGGTTGGAAATTCTCATGGAAGAGTTGGGGGAAGGATTGAAGGCCTTGAAGGGGAACTCCGTAAGACTACTAACAGAGTCAACTAACCTTGACCCCTAGAGCTCTCAGAGACTGAGCCACCTACCAAAGAGCATACACAGGCTGAACTGAGGACCCTACACACATATGTAGCAGACTTGCAGTTCAATCTCCATGTGGGTCCTCCAACAACTGGAGTGGGGGCTGTCCCTAAAGCTGTAGCCTGACTATAGTATCAGTTCCCCAACAGGGTTGCCTTGTCTGGCCTCAGTGGGAGAGGATGCCCCTAATCCTGCAGAGACTTGATGTGTCAGGGGCCCCACCCTCTCAGAGGAGAAAGGGAGAGGGATGGGGAGGGACTCTGAGGTGGGAACCAGAGGGTGGCAGTGTTTGGGATGGAAAGAAAGAAAGAAAAGAGAAAAGGAAAGAAAAAAAAAGCATTTATAACCCAGTAGAGAGAACACACAACTCTCTCACCTTCCTCCTCACTGTACAAATAAATAAATATAATTAAAAACATTTAAAAAATTCATAGCCAGTTGGTGGTGGTGCACATCTTTAAACCCAGCACTTGAAAGGCAGAAGCAGGCAGATCTCTGAGTTAGAGGCCAGCAAATTCCAGAAATGCCAAGGATACAAAGAGACCCCGTCTTGGAAAAAAAACCAAAAAACAATAACCACCTAACCTCCTAACCAACCAAGTAAAAAACATATAGAATGTAAAAAGCACTTTAATATAATAGATGCTTAATAATAAATTTTAATGTATTTTTATAAAATAACTCTTTTTAAAGTATTTTAATATAGTGAGAAATTCAATGCCCCAGAGATTTAAAAATTTTAAATATCCATTGAAAGGAAAGGTGATAATATAAGCAAATATTGACATAATCTTAGAATAATTAAGGTCTGTCTCTAAATGATATCAATGTCTCAAACCGAAAAAGAAAGAAAATGTAACTATGTATAATTTTAAACCTCCCATATGCTACAACAACAACAAACCGTTCTCAAACACAATAACTTGGTAAAGGAACTTGTAATACTTGAGACAAAAGGTAACCATTCTTGAGGCTGGAGAGGTGGCTCTGTGGTTTAGAGGGCTAGTTGATCTTCCTGAGTACCCATCCTTCAACCCCAAACATTCACCTGTCTTTTAATTCTGGATCCAGGGGTCTCTCTCTGATGGACAGAGCCTCCAAAGGGACTCACCTTCATATGCACATACCCACACACACCTACACATAACTGAAAGCAATAAAAAGAAGTCTTTGAAAATAAAAGGTAACCATTCTCTGCTTCTACGACACTCACATGAAGTAATAGAAGGAATGCACTAACCAGGCAAGGTTAACTGAAGTTAACAAGAGAAAAGATGCAAGGTCAGGGCGTTCACACAGACAGAAGGAAAACAGGACCTGAAAACCATCAGGCTGGCAGAGGGTGGAGGGGTAGTGTGTACTAAGGCATTTGAGCGACATATGTAGACAGGTTCAATGTTCCTGCCCTCCTCTCTATATGTCTAGAAACTTACTGTGGTGGTTTGAATACAAATGGCCTCCTCCATAGGTTCAGAGTGCTTGGTCATGAGGGAGTAGGGTTACTTGAGAGGAACTGGAGATGTGGCCTTGTTGGAGTGGGTGTGGCTTTGTTTGAGGTAGTATCACTGAGGGTGGGCTTTGGGGTTTCAGAAGCCCAAGCCAGGCCCAATGGTTCTCTCTTCTTCCTGCTACCTATGGATCCAGATGTAGAACTCTCAGCTCCTTCTCCAGTACCATGTCTGACTGACTGCCTGCCTCTGAAACTAAGCAAGTCCCAATTAAATACTTCCCTTTCTAAGAGTTGCTGTGGTCATGATGTCTCTTCACAGCAATAGATCACTGACCACGACACTTACTCTTGGGAAATAATAGGGTAGACTTTGACTGAAACCTGCACAGGATGGTCACCACAGAACTGTGCTTAAGAGCAAAACATTGTCCCGAATGTCACGGTAAGGCTGGAGATGTCACTCAGAAGATGAATATATGCCTTGTATGTGGAAGACCCTGGGTTCCTTCTAGCGCTATAAAAACACATGGAAAGCTAATGTGACTTATGGGGGAGAGGGCACACTTATACAATAGGACACAGTATGACTATTAAAGGCCATTGTCACTCTGTTCTTGACATGGTAAGAGCACCACCATGTATAAATAAAAACACTTCACCACCCAGAGAAGAAGAATGATAAATAAAATGTTAACAGTGTCCCTTATGTCTGAGTGACAATGAGATAGATAACCATTTTCACTTTCTTCCCTAGGCTTGACTTAAGTTTTCAAACCCATATATTGATTTCTTCACCAGGAAAAACCACAGAATTACTTTTGACAAACTACCTGTATTTGATTCCCAGCCTCTTCTGGAAATATGGAGAAAGATTACTTAAAAAAAAAAATCTCAGCCTGAAAAGGGCTGAAATGATGGTTCAGCACCTAAGAGCACTGCTGCCCTTGCAGGGAGGACCTGGGTTCCAGTCCCAACACCCACAGGGTGGCCCGCAACCATTTGTAACTTCAGCTCCAGAGGATCCAATGCTTTCGTCTTCTTCTGACCTCTGTGGGCACCAGGAATACATGTAGTACTGACATAGCCAGGGAAAAAACTCACAGACATAAAAGAAAATAATCTAAATTAAGAAGAAGAGGAAGGAGGAGGAGGAGGAAGAAAAGGAAGAGGAAGAAGAGGAGGAGGAGGAGGAGGAGGAGGAGGAGGAGGAGGAGGCATAGGAACTGCCATTTGAGCACAAAATAATCAATTGAGTGCTGGGCAATAGTAGAGCTAAGAACCAAAGAAAAGGAGAGTGCTAAACACCAACTGGTGTGGGAGAAGAAAAGCCATTAATGCCGCAGGACTATGTGACATGAAGGGACACAAAAACCCCCAACAGCACTATCATCCAGAAAAGGATGAAGAAAGCAACTGGCTGGGAATGTCAAATTCTAGGACTCTCCCCGGTGAGAGCTCAGAGCCCAGGAAGGCTGGTGCCAACACCCGAGGTGGAGGTAGGAAAGAATTTGGGTGTGGCCAAGAAAGACGAATACATTTCTAAGATGCACCTTACCAGGAATCACGGCATACTTAGCAAACTTTACAGTACTTGGCATTGGTTGTAGAGCTTTCTTTTTATTTTTAAAAAGATTTACTTTATTTTTCTTTGTGTGTGTGTGTGTGTGTGTGTGTGTGTGTGTGCAAGTGCAGATGCCTGCAGTCAGAAGAGGGCATCAAATCCCTTGGAGCTGGAGTGGCTGTGAGGTCCCTGGGACAGCAGCTAGCACTATTAATCACTGAGTGATTAAATCTCTTCATCCCCAGGACTTTGCTTTTAAGACATGTAGAATTTTGACAAAAAGGACAGTCCATAAATTAGTTATTACTTTCACTCAGAACAGATGTAAGGCTGATTGTTGCCAAGAAAGCACAATACTGTAACTTGATCTTAAATTGTAAACCCCAACTGTGTTTCTGCACCTAGGATTCTTGGCACCAGAGCTCAGGTGAGCAAACTCCTAATACTGCTGTCATGTTTTAAACAAGGTTCTAAAGTGCAGCAGGCCTACTACCAGAGAGAGCACGAACCTTTGTGATTCTAGCTGCAGGGTCCTCCTTAGCAGAATATTGTGTAAGGGAATAAAGCCTGTGGTGGTTTGAATTAGACCGTGTATTTGAATGCTTAGTCATTAGGAAGAGGCACTATTTGTGAAGGATTAGAAAGTGTGGCCTTATTGGAGAAAGGATGTCACTGGGGTGGGCTCTGAAGTTTTAAAAGCCCATGCTAGGCTCAGTCTCTCTGCTTGTGGGTCAGGAAGTAGCTCTGAGCTACTGGCTCTAGTACCATGTGGGCTGCCGAGCTTCTTACCATGATGTTAATGGACTAAACCTCTGACACTGTAACCGTGCTGCCAATTAAATGTTTTCTAAGACTTGTCTTGGCCAGAACGTCTCTTCACAGTGACCAGACAGTAACTAAGACAGAGCCCATCTGGACCACGGGGCAATTTCTTGATGAGTCTCCCCCATTATGTGTGTGTATGGGTGTTGGATCTCCTGGAAGTTGAGTTAAAGACAGTTGTGAGCTGTCATGTGGGTGCAGGAAAGTGAACCATGGTCCTCTGGAAGAGCAGCCAGTGCACTTAACTGCTAAGCCATCTCTTCAGCCATGAAGCTGATAGACATTAGCCATGAGGCTTATTTGGTGAAAAACACAGCTACAGTAAACAAGTATTATGGGATTTAGGTTAGTCGGATTTCTCATCCCTGTGATAAGCACCCGGGAGAAAACCTCTCACGGTAGAAGGACTTGCTTTAGCTTATGGTTTCAGAGGGCCTGGCTGAGCAGCATACCATGGTGGTCAGGAAGCAGAGAGAAACAGGACAGAAGGAGGATGCTGCGCTAGCCCTAGCTGGCTTTCATTTTTTCCTCTTTACTCCATTGATGTACCTAGCCTATGGGGTAGTACCCAACATTCAGGGTAGGCTAACTGGCCGTCAATCCTCTGTGGACATGCTCACACAGACACGGCTGAAAGCCACATGCCTTACTGATGTCTGAGGTGTTCCCTAAACCATCAAGTTAATGATGGAGATTACCCATCATGCTTGAACACAATCAATAGAATATAGACTCTAGGAGAGTCGAACTTCTGAGCTAGAAAACTTGAGACGACATGAGGAGTGTTTCAATTTCAAAATGGACTCATTAAATATCAGAGGATTGAAGGAGAGCCTTCAACAACTGCAAACACTGGCAGGGCTTGCAAGAAATGACTGTCTGCCAGGGAGCTTTCAGGTGACGGGTTGCTGCGCAGCAGTGACTCAGCTCTTGGTGAAAGACGCAACAAAGCAACTTGAAGAGTTTACACACGCTCCACAGTTCTTCTGTGTAAAACAGCAAGTCCTAGTGGATCCTGCCCTACCCCCTACTATTCATGTGCCGATGACATTTTCCCTACACCAGCTCTGCAGTCTCTCCACAGAACGGGACTTCCCCTCCAGCCCCAGGTCTCTCACATCTCTACCTTATTAAAGCCCTGAAACCTTAAACTCAGTTAAGCCAAGTCTGGGTAAAATATACCAACTTCCGAATTCTCTGCTAGCATGGTTAGCGTGCCCTCGGCTTTGGAGCTCACTTCTGTACCAACATCCCATCATTCTTTATGACCTCTCAATTCTTTTGTGTCTGTGTGTGTTCAGGTGTGTGCAGGTACACATGTGCTCGTGTGTGTGTGTGTGTGTGTGTGTGTGTGTGTGTGTGTGTGTAGGCTAGGTCATTATGAGGCATCTTACTCAATCAAGGTCTCTCATTGAATCTGGCGCTCACCAACTAGCTAGCCAATGAGCTCCAAGTACACCCCCCACCCCGTGCTGGAATTGACCTTAGGTCCTCATATTTTCCCAGCAAGCACCTTGCCAACTACTCCAACTCCCCAGCCCCAGAATCTGTCAATTCTTCATCATGCATTCCATGCATCTAGGATGGCCACAGCAGACGACACTGCTTCGAGGCAGATCTTGTGGGCAGCTGCTTCTGTTTTCGCTGTGAACACTCTTTATTATGAAACGCTACCTTCAAAGTACGACCAAAGAAAACCCTGAAAGCCTTCAGAACGATAGCAGCCCTCTCCATGCAGCACGTGGGAGTCTCAATCCATCATCTGTCCCCACACTCTACCAACAGCCTGCTCTTACCTCACTCTCAGTAATCTCTCTCTGTCCTGGAAGGCGGGTCTGCTCCACACAAGCCCTTCCAATATTGGCCTCTGGCTTTTAATAATGCTGTTCCCCCTTCATATCTGCCTTGCGCAATGACACACCTTTCAGGGCCACTGGGTAATGCTTTGTAAGTCTAGATTCAACTTGTTATACTTTCTAATGTCTTCCTGCACTCCAGTCTCATGATTCACATGTAGCTTCGTTGAAACAGACTGAACACATACAGGGGAAAGACAGACCCTTAGATCAATTCTCATGTTTGTCTCTAAGTCTCAGACCACACATTTCCTGAGAGGGCTAAAAGAATATAAGCCATGAATTCAACGGGCAACAAAAACAAGTGGTTGGGGACAGCAGGATGGCTCTGCAGGCAAAAGCACAACTATTTGAATTGATTTCCTGAAACCCCAGAAAAAGTTATCCATCCTATAGGCTCCATCCCTGGGGGGGGGGGGAGGCACAGGTACATACCCCCTCCCCATCATCCATGCACACACATGCAATCATAATAAATATTAAAACAGATGGTAAATCAACATTAAGGTAAGCAAAAAAAAAATTAGCTACTCATATAAAATAAGCATAGTTCTGCAACTATGTCAAACAACAAACCAGATAATTAAGGCAAATTAAACATAAGATAACACAATACAGATCTTAGGCCCTTCTGAGGATGGATGTGTAGGTAATTTCCTCTTACAAAAGCTTTATAAAGCTTGCAACCTAATGTCAACTGAGTGTGTAATTTAGAATTGTTATTGACCTCTAGTTTACTGTGTAACATGCAGGTCTTGAATTCTAAAGCATCTCTTTTGTTTTCTAGTGACTTATGGCCTCAGCACCTGTGTTCACCTAGCTGGGGTCTGAGGCGCCCGCCCTGCAAGGTCTGGGGTTATATTCCTGAGAATGGGAGACTTATCCCTTTAAAAGGAGTCCACGCAGGACTCAAGTTGAGAAACACAACTGTGCATCATCTCCCGATCAGCTCCATTTTTTTTCCCCACGGGGGAAATTTAACAGGAAACTTCCCCAAAGCGTAGAGCAAAGCAAATATGGGACGCTACATGCGCCGGTGTCAGATTTTGGAAGGCAGGCAGAGGCCATCCAGCCCCGGGAGCAGCAGTCCTTCTCCCTCAGCCCACACTCGCCATGGGGTCAAGGTGCTCCGAAGACCCGGCGAGGAGTCGGGGACAAGCACCTGTCACCGGGGTCACGGGGCTGCAGCGGGGCGCCCGGATGTGCCCGGGGAGACGGCTGGACAGGACCGGACCGTGACCTTCCGCTACCCTCGCCCCTCGGGACCCCGGCCTCACCTGCTGGGCGGGCCGCGGCTCCGGGGGGGCGGGCGGCCACTAGCGCCCTGCATCCCGGCCACCAGCTTCCCGGAGGTTCGGCTCCTTTCGGGGAGCCACGCTGCGCGCGCCTGCCAACGTCACGTCATAGCTCGCGCCGGCGCGCGCACGTAGTAGGTGAGAGCGCGCGCGCGCTGGGGAGGGTGGGAAAACGGGCCTGCGTGGGGCGGGGCCTACCGGATGATTGGCACCGAGTGCTGGGTTAGCCTCTGGGCTCCTACTAGGCTCCCTCGCCGCTGAGTGAAGGAGTTCCACGTGGCTCCTGGCCACCTCTGGCTAGCTTGGTTGTCCCCAAGCCGCAAGGTGATGGTGAGATCGAGGCTTAGCTTTTCTTCTTGCTCCGGAGGATTCTAAGAAACAACACAGCCTAGCAAGGTTTAGGCCTGTGGCTTAACCCAGGACACTATCATTCATTCATTCATTCATTCATTCATTCATTCATTCATTCATTATTCTTTTGTGCATAATTAGGGGTGGTGGGGCACATGTGCTGCGTGTCTGGGCATGTCAAGGATAATTTTCTGGAGAAGGTTCTCTTCTTCCATTCTAAGTTACAGGGACTGAACATGGACCCCCAAGCTTGCATAACAAGTGCTTTTATTCACTGGGTCATCTCACCCAATCAGTTCTGTGCGTTTTTCTATTCTGCCGGTAACTGCTCTTGTTTTATAAACGGGAAGGCATTTTTGTCAGTGAGTATTTTGTCTTTCCCAAGCCAAACACCCATCCTGTACCCCGGTTTTGAGGAGAATTAGGGTAGAATGCTTGCTTCTGCATACTGACCTTCATGAAGTATTCCTAGCTCAAGGCACCTCCATATCTCAGTTAATTGCTTTGAAGTTGCAGAGCTGTGTACTTGAGAATGAAGACCTGGGAATAGGGCTTAGACCACAGATGGGACCATCCTAACAGACACCTGAAAATATTTTTATGTTTAGAGCTTTATAAAGTCCCATATTAGGTAAAACATTCAGGCACAGAGCCAGTCCTTCTCCACCTTAAAACAGAATCCTTGGTCTAGCACCAACCTGGGTCACCTGCCCTTTCGGGTAACGTTACACAACTGGACTTGAAATTCGGTTCAGGGAGAAATTCAATACTGCAGGCAGAGCAACCGGAGCCTTCCTGCTTCGAGCCATGTGGCTGCTGCTCAGATTCTGCTGGGTCCTTGATGGCCTCCGCAGAAAGAATTTCAGAATGAAGCAAAGTCACTAACTTTACAAGACTCCGTTGAAGAACCCCAAGGTCAGGCATCAGGACATCAGTGTACTTCAGCATCCAGGGGGAGCCCCACATGTGACCTTGGGGTTCGAAGCAACAACAAACAGAAAGTTAACCTTTGAGTTTAGCAGTGAGATCCATTGGGGTGGATCATTAAGGGCTTTTTGTGTGTCCTTAGTGTTCCCAGATGTCATAAAATATCTACTAATCCCATCTGAGGAATATAATTGGGAACTAGATGATTTTGTTAGTGAAAACCAGATCTCTGTCTATGTTGTACAGCTGGGAGATTTGCAGGAAGACTTACAGTTTTTACCCAATGTCCTTGCATTCAAGGGTGACCTAAAGTCCATTGTCCAGTCCATCCTGGAGATACCTGTGCATGGACAAAGGTTACTATCACAAAACCACTTGGAACCATTACGGACAGCCTGTCTGGTTCCAGTTCTCCAAATCTATTTGGAGAATCGATTTCAGAGAATCAGGTATCAGAGAATCAATTTCAATTACAATCAGCATCAAAGATCTATCTGAACTGTCAGGTGAATATTCCATACTTTTCAAAGGAATGGGTTCTTTGTTCCCCTGAGAAAGGAGTCAGCTAGCTAACTGTCCTGTCACAGGCAGCCTGTCACCCCAAATCTGGAAATATCCTTCCTGTCCCTGTGATTACCTGTAAAATTGGAGGAGCTGTGCAACAGTTGTTTGAGGTGGAGCCACAGACTGGGTTTAGAAACTAGTCTCTACTAAAGGAGAAACCTGCCAGATACTGATGGTGCACATCTTTAATTCCAGCACTCTAGAGATAGAAGTAGGTGGGTTTCTGTGAGTTCAAGGTTAGCATGTTCTATAGAGTGAGTTTTAGTACAACTAGAGCTACACAGAGAAACTGTGTCTCAAAAAAATGAAAGAAGAAGAAGAAGAGGATGAGGAGGAAGAGGAGGAGGTAGAAGAAGAATCTTTGGTGTTGTGAATCTCATTTGTCATCCTAGCATAAGGGAGGATGAAGCAGGAGGACTGGGGAATCAAGCTCAGCCTCTTGGCTACATAACAAGTTGAAGGCCAGCCTGGGTCACATGAGGCTTTGTCTAAACCAAACAAGCAGATAGACACATATGCATGGGTGTGGTGCACAGACACTCATGCAGACAAGACACTCATATAGACAAAATAACAATTTTACAAATGTTATTTAGTGTGTATGAGTGTGTTGCATGCATGCATGTCTGTGCATCACATGCACCATGGTGCCCACATAGGTCAGAAGAGGGTGTTAGAGTCCCTGGAACTTCAGTTCTAGACAGTTGTGAGCCACTGTATATTCTGAGGACTAAACCTGGTTCTTCTGCAAGAGTAGCAAGAACTCTTAACTGCTGAGCCATCTCTCCACCCTTTCTGTCTTGTGGTTTAGTGATTGGTTAGCATTCATGATTCTCACGCTCTGAATGTGGAAAAAGATCCTTTGTTTTGGCTGTTGATTTTGTGTAGGCATAACAATCTGTGAAATGCTTTATTGTTTACACAGTCCACTGTATCAGAAAATGATATCATTTCTTCCAGAATCCCACGGAGTAACGACTTTCTATTCTTTAAGATCCGACCTTCTCACATTCTGCCTCTCTTCCATCAGGTAGGTGACTTTCAGTTCCTGTATAGTGAAGGTCGATGTCCCAGTTCAGCACCGTGGCCTCAGAAAGGCTGATATTCAGCCATGGTCAGCCCAGAAGTTTAAGGTATCTAAGTCCCACAAGAGGGACTTATTCTGTCCTTTAAAATTCTTACTATATATTTGATGAACTGGTTGGAATTATATAGAATCTTCTAAGGGAACCTCTCTTAGTTGTTTAGGCTAGTAAGCATCGTTATACATTATTTTTCAGCAATTCATATGTAAGTTGCTTTGAAAGATGGAAGAAAATATGTGAAAAGATGACACTGTATAGGTGTTCATGTCTTAGAGTTGCTGTCACTTACCATGAGCTGGAATGCTTCAAGCAACAGAGAACTATGGCCTTCCAGTGCTGTTGGCTGTGGTTCTAAATCAAGGTGCCAGTGTGGCTGTCTGTGCATTTGCTAAGGACTGTAAGAGAGGAAGGATCCTTCTGTGTATCTTCGACCATCAGTAGCCCTTGGTATCTCTAAGGGTGTAGATATGTACATGTATATTTATGTGTGTGTTTGTAGGTGTGGGTTCAAGTGCATATGCAAGTAGGTGTGTGTGTGTGTGTGTGTGTGTGTGTGTGTGTGTGTGTTTATGGGAATTAGAGAATAATTTTGGGTGTTTCTAGGTACCTTTTAGCTTTTGTTTGACATATATGTATCACACACACACACACACACACACACACACACACACACACTTTAAAGCATCATACAATGTGTTTTGATTATACTTGCCTTCCATTACCCAATTCTTTCCAGTTTCATCCCCTTTCCTTTCACACCCAATTTTTTCAAGGTCATTTTTTGCTGCCCAAATAGTCTTGACTGAGTAGCCTTCCACTGGAGTGGAGTCAATTTATTAGGTGCTGCATTCTTAGAGCAAATCTTGGGGCAAACTGACCCTTTCCCTAGCAGCTAATTATTGCCAGAGAGCCCCTGACGTGAGGCTGAACTCTGTGCCCGCCTCACGTCTCCATCCTGGGATTTGGTCTGGCTTGAGTTTGCACAGGTCTTGTACATGCTGTCAAATCACTGTGAGTTCATCTGTGCAGCCACTCTGATGCCCAGATGTTTCCTTGTAGTTACCATTCCTGGCTCTTACTCTCCTTCAGTCCTCTCTTCTACGATGATCCCCGAGACTTTGAAGGACAGAGTATGGTTATATGTTCCCCTAGAGCTAAACATTCTGCAGCCTCTTGTTCTCTGCACCTTGTCCCCCTTTTATAAAGACGCTAGACTTCCTTAAAGAAAAAAAAGCCTCATAAATTGTATGGTTATCTAACTGTCCCTGGTAGATCCAGGCTGGCAGAGAGGAGCACGCCTTTAATCCCAGCACTCCAGAGGCAGAGGCAGGCAGATTTCTGAGTTCAAGGCCAGCCTGGTTTACAGAGTGAGTTCCAGGACAGCCAGGGTTACACAGAGAAACCCTGTCTCAAAAAACCAAAAAAAAAAAAAAAAAAAAAGAGGATGGTGTTCTAAAGAGACACTGTGTGCTTCTGTTTCACCGTAGACTGTTCAGACAATGGACCGGAAGAAATTGCAGTTTCCCTAGGACTCTCGTTCTGGAAGAAGAGAAAGATTAAAGTCTGGACCAGCCAGAGAGGAAACTTATCTCCTAGAACGTTTAAACCGCTGTGCAGAGCACACTCCAGTCCTCCACTTACACTGTAACCTTGGGTCAAGACCCTGAAGATGCACTTGGAAAGTTGCTGGGCCTCTCTGTCTCTGTTCCTAGTGTGCTCATATTGAATTATTTTCCCTCTTCTGCTTTTGCTATTAATTTAGATCTATTGATCTACTTATCCAAGATAGGTGCCTGAAGCCAGCTTGTGACACAGGCCATAACCTTAAGTCCAGTGACACTGGTGTCTGTATCATCATGAAAGTGATTTCATAATTAGATCATAAATGTTCACGATGTGCCCTTGAGATTCATTTCTTTTGATCTAGCACAGACACTCCAACTGCAGTCCCTCAAAGCTTCACACGGGGAAACTGAGGCTTCTCATGGATAGCAGCATAAAAACTGGGCCAGGTGAACACATCTGCTTTCAGTTAACCTCGTCGAAGCTGGGGAGACAGATCTGGGACCGGTGTGGCCATCCTTCTGGGCCAGGTTTAACAGAGTAAAAGTTTCTCCTATACCCAGAGAACATCTGTTCAGCCACTAGCGGGGCCTCCCAAAGCTGACCCCATCTGGGAAGTGCCCTGTGTGTACAGCTGGCTTCCTGCCTCCTTGCTAGCCTTCTGACCTGCCAGGCTGTTTGTTGTGTTTTTAAACAATGCTTACGGTCCTACTTCCTCTCCAGTGAGTCTGCTGCCTGCCTCTCAGCGCTGCTGTCAAGATCGGGGCAAGACGCTTCTTGTTTCTTCCTGCTCTTGCCTGAGTTTTCTCCTACAGTACTTATATCAACTAGATAATATATTTATTCATGTCTATCTATATACCTATACATAGATATATCTATATAATAAGATTATATTCACTAGATAGATGATTTAATGATTATATTAACAAATAACTAGAAAAGTGACTAAGAAAGTTAAATAGAAGGTTTAAGATGTTTTTACAGCAAGACACTAACTTCTCTTGCTAGCCCTTTACTTGCCACCAAACAGATCAGTTCCATCTTATGGTTATAAAATGGCATACCTCAGCCTATAAGAGCAGGGGGTATATCTTGATTGATGGATATTAACATTAGGGGCTTGTTGTTGTCATGCAAAAGCACAGCTCTCACCTCAAAGGGGATACAGACATAGTTTATTCTGGAGCCAAATATGAGGCCCAGGTAACCATGGCCCAGGAACACAGAGTCAGGTTATCCCAAATTCCATCTTCCAGTGTAGAAGCAGCATATAACATAGAATACCATAAATCAAGGTAAATTTCAAATACATTGGTGGAAACATTAAGTTGAAGTTATGGAAATTACAGCTTCTGCATTACTTGTTTCGTCCATGGCCCTTCCTCCATTTTCAGGACCAGCAGCAGTCAGATCTCTCTCTGGACAAAATCTGAGGAGGATTTTTGTAGGACTGAGGGCGACCATGTGACTGTGATCCCATACTAAGGGAGAATGGGAGAGAACCCTGGTGGGACAGAGGAGACATTCTAAGTTCTAAAAAGAGACACTTGTGTCCCACCATGTAGAGAATGGAGCCAGCAGAGGTGACTTGAAGGCTGACAAATGGCCTCACAGCCAAATCTGTGTATTGGGTAGGAGTCAACTATAACCTAGTCATATAAAAAGGAATAAAGAGAGAACATAGTTTAATTAAGGACCAGTAAAAGAAGCCAAGTGAGAGAAAAAGAACAAAACGAGAGTCAGCATGTGACTATGCCTGTGATTGGGTTAAAAAAAAAAAACAAAAAAACAAAAACAACACATGGTTATGGCCCTGGTTGGACCAACAGGGTGTACAAGGAACGTGTGAGCCCACAGACATACCCAGAAAATAACCAATCTCGATAAAATTAGCTCAGTCTTTGTTCAGTGTCTGACATAAGGCAATACCAAGTCTCTAGATGACAAGCTCAGTGGCGCCCTCTCTGGGGACCCCTCTCACTCTCAGGAGCGTTTCTCATTTTTATCCCAATAAACTTCCACTCTGTTCAAGCACTTTGTCCAAGTTCCTTTTTCCTCGTCAGCTTGAGAGACACTTTCTCAGTGTTGCTCTGATCCCTAGTCCCCTGTGTGAAGCTCAGCAGCGCCAAGAAAGGCTCTGTTGCTCTCAAAGATCCGACATCAGTATCTCCTGGCCTTTGTCTCGTGCTTTCTATCGATCTGAAGACTGCTACAGACATAGACAGGAAGCAGCCTCTCTCTCCTCATACATCCAAACTGCAACTGAATTCATGTTTTAAGACAAATTGTTTCCTAATATATTTTGGAATCCAGAAAAACAAGGGTGGAGTTTTATGACCTGAATGTCTAAGATCAACTGCAAATATTCTTCCCATCTCTGGTCTTTAACTATAACAGAGTTCTCTGTTGCCATGTGACAATACATACATACATACATATACATACATACATATACATACATACATATATACTAATATATACTAAGTGTTTTTCCAAAGCATATATACCTATGACAAAGCTTAATTTATGAATTAGGCACAGTAAGAGGCTAGCATTACTTAAAAATAAAATGGAACTATATATCAGAATAAAACTGCCGGCACTAGCCAGGTGTGGTGGCGCATGCCTTTAATCCCAGCACTCGGGAGGCAGAGGCAGAGGCAGGTGGATTTCTGAGTTCAAGGCCAGCCTGATCTACAAAGTGAGTTCCAGGACAGCCAGGGCTATACAGAGAAACCCTGTCTCAAAACAAACAAACAAACAAACAAACAAACACAAAAAACAAAAACCAAAAAACTGCCAGCACTACTTCTGGCTTTGGGGCTGTTATTGAGTACAGTAAAGCTCGCGTTCACACACGTACTGTGGCTCAATAGTCGTCAATGTGATAACTGATATGGCCTCTAAATATTGACAGGAAGGTAGTGTACAGTGCATGGTCACCCTGGACAAACTGATGACTCATTTCCTGAGTGGGCCAGAGCAGGATGGCACAAGTTCTCTTCGCACTACGCACAGTGTGTGCAACTTCAAACTTCTGCACTGTTTTTGGAACTTAACCACTAGATATTTTCAGGCAGTGGTTGACCACAGATAACTGAAACCACATCGGATTTAAGCTCTGGTGGGGGTGGGGGCATTGCTTGGAAAGCGATGGTGCTTGATTCATACAATTTAGTCACTCATTAAGTAAGTGGGCGAATAATGTTATGTGTTCAATGACTGTATATATTCTTTAATTAAAAATACAATTTCCATTGTAGGTTTATCCTAGGTGTCTATGCTTTGGAAAAACACTTAGTATATATTAGTAAGTATGTATGTATGTATGATTGGTTGGCTGGTTGGCTGGTTGGTTGGTTGGCTCTAGGGGTCTTGAAAGATGACCCTTAGGAATGGATTGACAACTGACTATTGTATCTCCAGAGAGCTCTTCACCACCCAGCTGATTCACATAATTCCTCTGAGATACCAAGGGGGTTCTCTATTGCCTCTGACCCCGTGGCCTGATCTGCACCTAGGATCCTCACCAAAACCCGTGTCCTTTCTTTTTGTCCACTCTCAAGCCTTGCACTGCAGCCCGCCGCTTTCAGAAGGCTGGGGCAAGATCAAAGTGGGATGCGGCGCTGTGGTACTAGATGGCGAGGAGATCTGAGCACAGTGGAGCCCTCGAGCTGTCCTCTCCCTTAGACACCGGCAGTTGCTGAGGGTACCTTGTTGCCCAGGCTTTGTTGGCACGGACAGGACTTTGCGGTCCACATGTATTTGTTCCTGCGCTCTCAGGGATGCTGAGAGTTTGTCAGCCTCCCTCTGTATTCAGAGAGAGATTCCTGGAGAAGTTGTGTTTGATTAGTTGACTAACACTATGTGAAAACAGGAGAGCAAGGCAGGCCGTTCAGAAGCTCTTCTGGAAGCCTGGAAAGTGACCTTGTGGCGGCAGGAGGCTTCCAGGCTCAGGGATGTGGAGTTTTTGGTGAAGTGGGCATCGCGTGAGATGCTTTGATGGGTTCTGGGGCTGGGGGCTGGGGGCTGGGGGCTGGGGGCTGGGGGCTGGGGGCTGGGGGCTGGGGGCTGGGATTCAGAACCCCATCGCAACTGACTCTGAGCTTTGCCTCTTTGCCACTTTGAGCTATACACTGAGACTAGGAATATGCCACTAGAGGGCGCTGATGTTTGTGTCTCTGCACAAACCAGCGCCAACAGCCGTGGTAACTATTTCGGAGTAGAGGCAACTAAATCAACACTAGGACATAGATTTTAGAGATAGTGAATGCACTCCGTTGGAAATAATCCCACGTCTGCACTGGAAAGTTTTCTTTGTCATTCATTGCAAATTCCCCTCTCATTCTTACGCCCAGACGCCGAGTCTGCATTGAGAAGATCTTCTAGCCACTAACGTCCCTAGTGTTTAAAACCCACCAGGGCTAAGCTAGGAGGTTTAGCTCTACGTCCTGGATCCAGTCATAAGGAAAATACACTCCCACCCCGACAGGTGTGTCCCTAAAAGAAGGGTGTCTCTTTCTCTACTGAAAATTCAGTTGTTTGTTAATTGTGCATAGCTTATTTGCTTGTAGGCAGAAGGAGGGAAGGCTGGCTTCGGTTTGAGGTTTGGGTCTTATTTTTTTTCTAGACCTAAGGTCCTTATTTTAAAAATGTACTATTGTGCTCCTGTGCATGTTGGGGAGGGGCAGGCATGCCCTGGTGTGTTCCTAGAGGTCAGAAGACAACTTTATGGAGCTGAATCTCTTCTGCTACCTTTATATGGGCTCTAGGGACCAAACCTGCTGGGTAGCACGCTAATGCCCAGGATTCTCTTTCCTTTCTTTCCCAAAATGAAGCTAGAAATTCTCGCCTGAGAGGACTGAGGGCAATACAAGATCTCATGCGGTGTGCACGGCCCAGTGTGACACTCAGGAGTCTCTTACTCATGACCATACTGCTACTCCTGAGGGGATCCATGCTCGGTTTATTTACCTCTGTCACCTGTTGACCATCGCAGGGCTTGTCATGTGGCCATCCTCCTTAAGTGCTTTTAGCAAATAATCACAACTAGAGCTCGAGCCCAGGGATTTTAACCAACGATTCTTTAATCAATAAAAATCTAAGATTTGTGGAGGACTCAGGTTATATTAGGCTAAGTTGGTGGTACATGCCTGTCATCCCAGGCAGAGGCAAGAGGATCAGGAGTTCAAAGTCATCCTGAGCTACCTATTGAGACAAAGCCAACCTGGGCTTACAGGATACACAAGATCTGTTTACCTTCTTCACTGACAAAGAAGGTTATATTATATAAAATTCCCACTGTGCTTCTTGTTTGCTGTACCCACCAGAGAAGACTGCTGGGACACGGGTTTGAGCCAACAGAAAGTCTTCATTAGCCTACACGAGTGTTTGGGATCCCAGTGTAGTCCCAAGCCTTCCTCAGGGTGAACTTTTAAGGACAAAAGCCATGTTCTGGGTTAACACACTTCATTTAACAAAAAAATCTAGCCAGAAGAAGAACTACAGAAGCCAAAAAGCAAGTTTCATACATTTAGAGATTTCCCAGAACGATGGACTTTGATGGACTAGGCCTTTGTTTTCATTTTTGACAGGTGGTGCTGTCCGTGTGCTGAATTTTACAGGTGGAATGACACCTCCATCACGGAGTCTGTTATATGTCACAGTTACAGTCACAGCTGAAGTCTGTGAGCTTATGAAGGACTGGGGCCCTGTTACAGTTCTGATGCTCTAACTGAAAGAAACAAAATCAAAATACAGCCAAAGGGACCAGCACGATGGCTCAGCAGGTATTAAAGGCCCTTGCCATACAAGCCTGGGACCTGAGTCTCACCCCCAGGAACCCTATAATAGTTGAAGGGAACAAACTTCACAAAGCTATCCTATGGTCTGTCTGCCTCTGCACACACTGGCACAGCCCCCCCCCCCCATCGTGCATACTCACAATAGTAATAGTTTTTTTAAAAATACCAAGAGTTATACAGAAATGAACACACAGAAAGTGACTGAAATGTGGAATTTGAGATGTTTAGAATGAAACTGATCATTTTTGAAAAGCAGAGCTCCAGCGTGAGCCTATGCCTGGACCTTTGCTGACAGTGAGCTGTGTCAAATGCCGGAAGTCAGAGAGAAGGGGGCAACTGTGTAGCACAGACACTGTGGGGGAGGAAGATTTGAGGGTCTAGACAGGAGTGGGAGAGCACTGGGCTGCCTGAAGGGGGAGTCGGGGTGCCTGGATACAGGAAAAAAGCTCCAGAGAAGAGACACTAAGGAGGGAGACAGCGTTGTCTCTGCACCATTTGACTGTTGATTTCTTTCTCCTCCAAGGTGAAATAAGGCTGCATCATTAAAATGCAGAAGTGTTAGGGCTGGGTCTCACACCCAGTATACATCTCAAAGTTAGAGCCATCAAATGACTGCACCACAAGGCCAAGGAACTCTCTCCCTAGGAGGAGGGACCACTCCTGCACTGGGCATGTCTACATGATATTAATACCAACTCTCCTAGTTTTCGCTCAGGGCAGCTAGTGCAGTTGTTCCAGTACCCTGTAGACTGGGTTTCTTCCGTCTTCCAGGACACCAGCTGTACCTAACAGCTGCCTTCACATCTTAGCTTTGTGTTCCCAATTGTCACTACTGCCATCAAACCACTGTGAAATGAGCCCTTGCTTCTCAGCCACCACCCAGTCTGGTTGCAGAACAGGGGAGTCTCCAACCCCCGCACTTTCCCCTCCGCATTTCTGTTATGGCACGATGCGGCACTAGGTGGCGCCATGGGCAAGACCCCCATACAAACGCCCCAGAACTCTAGGCTAGCCCACCTTGATGCTTCCTAGTCCCGTGTTCTTGAGTGAGCAACTCCTGGAATGATTCAGAATGACTACCTTTAATCCCATCTTGCTTTGTGAGGTGATGAGCACACCAGATGTTTGTCTGTCCAGCATCCAGGCCTCCGTTTCATGACAGCAAAGGAGTTTTCCTTTGAAGAACTATTTTCTCAGGCGATATCATGTGGTTCTTGTGGGCTCTGTCTCTTGCAAATGTACCCACATTGGCCAGTGCGGCTATCCCAGCATGGGATGCACGTTGCTATTAGGACCAGGGTGAAGGAAGATGGAGACCATATCCATCTGGAGCTGCAGGGCGGTGCCTGCTGTCATCTGAGGAGAGGCTGCTGGAGAAGGGATCTCAGTCATAGAACTGCAGAGTGAGAGGCTATAGGAGAGCTTCTGGGAGCATGATTTGTGTTCTGAATCTAAACGGGACTGAAGCCAGCAGCCTACTGGCTTCTGGTCAACCTGTAAACAAACGGATTCTTCTTTCTTTGACTTAGTCTAGTGTAAGCAGCACTTGTGACATTTGAACCTGAGGGTCCTAACAGGACCTCTGAGTCCCCCACCCTTTCTTTCTGGGGTGACAAGTCATTATGCCCTCTTGGAGTGCTTACTGGGAGACCACCACACTCTCTAGTAGACCCCACCCCACCCCCACCTAAATACTCTGTCTGCTGCCTTCTCTGGGTGAAACCTGGCTTTCCCTTCAGGACACCAACTTCTTCGAAGACTCCCAGAAAAGTGTAATTCTGTGACAGTCACTAAGAGAGTCCCTTCATCACGAATGCAGGGGCTGTTTTAGCATTTGCTATAGTGTGCAGTAGAGAAAAATTGCGGATGGTGTTAAGGAGTTCAATAACAACAGCTATGGTGGAAGGGACATACATTGGACCATTCTATAGTGATTAAAATTATGATCAAGGGGCTGGAGAGGTGGTTTACCTAGTTCAAGTTATTCCTTCACAAGCATGAAGATTGGAATTTAGACACCCAGCATCTATGAACATGTGTGTCCGTCCACCAGTCAATAATCCCAGCACACAAGAGGGGGGAATGGGGGATACCTGGAGTTAGCTGGCTACTTAGACCAGCTGAGTTGGTGAGCTCTATTTGGGATCAAGTGAGAGACCCTGCCTTAGTAGAGAGCCATATGGGAAGGTTTTTGTTTCAATCTGACTTGCACACATAGATCCAAACTTACAGACAGACACCACATATACAGGGAAAATATTTTTTAGAAGCATTCTTAACATTGTGGAGAAATACTTTAAAATAAGCGAGTATAGTTGTTACATACCAAATGATTGCAGGATAGCAGGGGAAGAAGAGGGTACCATCATGTTACGTGTTTTGTAGCTACAGATTTTATATTTGTGGATTCAAATGAACCTTGAGTGGAAAACACAGGGGTAGGGGATTGTATTTGTATTGATTATGTACCAACCTCTTCTTGTTATCCCTTAAAGGACACACCATAGCATTCACATGGTATTTCCATTGCATTAAACATAGTGGGAGGATCTGACGTTCACAGAACAGTGAACTTAGCTTATGGCAAACACACCATCACTTTCTGTAAGAGACTTGAACATTAGACTGTATAGAATATGCAGTCAGAGTTTTGTGAATGCTCTACACATCCTTACCTTGAAGCTAAGGAATGCCTTTATATGAAAGTTAATAATTTTTCAATGGTAGGATTATTAATCATTTTCTATCATTTTTATGTCTGTATTTTAATGTTTTACAATGAGAATATATTATAAACCCTGTAGGAAGAAATCTAGAAGATATCTTGAGATGTCTATATTCTGTATTAAGCATTTCATTTTTTATAATGATTTATTTCATTTTATGTGCATTGGTGTTTTGCCTGCATGTATGCTTATGTGAGGGTGTCAGGTTCCCTGAGCTGGCATTATAGACAGCTAAGAGCTACCATAGGGATGTTGGGAATTGAACCCAAGTCCTTTGGAAGAGCAGTCAATGTTCTTAAATGCTGAGCCATCTCTCCAGATCCAAACACTTCATTTTTATACATGTCTATCTGCCTTAAGTAGACAAATTCCACCTTGGAGATTTTCTTCTAAGGAAGTAATTGAAGGTATAAAATATGCTATGTTAATATGATCTTATTTGTAACCATGTAAACCTGAAATAATCTAACACTGTAGAAATGACAGAGAATGTATCACCTCCTCTAGATCAAAGGAAGACTCTTAAGCTTGTGTTTATAGTGCCAGGCAAGGTGGTACACGCCTTTAATCCCAGCACTTAGAAGGCAGGAGCAAATAGATCTGTCTTTGAGGACAGCATAATCTACATAGTGAGGCCCATTTCAAAAGAAAATTGTATCTATAAAGATTTTTTTTAATAGCAAAGATAGCTTATGAGGTACTACAAGGTAAGAAAATGTAGATTATACTTATATTCTGATTAATACAATACTATTTTAAATGCATAAAAGCAATACAGATTATTTTGATCGGCATGACTTAGGGGAACTTTAGAATACTCTTTTCTCTTTTCAGCATGTTTTCAGGTATGATCCTTAACCACTTATGTAAACAGGAACATATGTACAATTATTTGAAAACACGGCATGCAGAGGTTATCAGTCTCTGGAGAACCTCCTAGGGTTGGGTGGAGACGGAATGATAAGCTGCTGTTCTTCAAAGTCCCAGTGGCCCCGCCCCCCACCTGAGAACAGGGCCTCCCCAAGCCGCCCTTTATCATATGAAACATATGGATGCCAATCTAGCCTGGGCCCTAGAGGTCTTGCTCAGGGCTGAGGTCCCTCCTCAGGCTGTGTACTACCTCAGAAAGCTAGAGAAGAGGTTTCTATCAGCTCACTCCACCCAGGCAGCCCACTATAGTAGGGTGAGAGAGACACCCCCCCCCAGCTTAGTCAACATCACTGAACTTGAGCCTCACCCAGGTCTCCCCACCCTTCCGACAGAATGCCCACCCAGCTGCTGTGGCACACCCAGCTGTCCCAGCCTTTCTTACCTCCAGGCTAAGTGCCTTTGAGTCCCCTAAGCTTCTTTCTGGGTCTGGAAGCAAGTTGTAGAAGCAAGTTATAGGCTTAACACACTGAATCAGCTGCTAGGGAGCAGGTAGCTGTGAGAGGAGGGTGTTGCTAGAGACAATCCCATCTACAGGCACAGCAGGTGAAAGCCAGGTCAGCATAGACATTGACCAAAGCTTTGGACGGTTTTGAAATAATAACTTGCCTTTGAAAGCTGTGTATGGAAACCAGAAGGCTCTTCCCCTCATGTCTCCTTAGGGATAGTGTTGGATTTATAGGCCACTTTCCCCATGACCCCAAGCCTCATGCCATCCGTCAGCCTGTGTCCACAAAAGCCCACTGTGGGCTTAGTCACTTCCAAGGGCTCAGGGATGATGCATATCCCTGGTGTCCTGCACACCTCAATTTCCTTATCTGTAAAATGAGGGGCTTGTCCAACAAACAACATGCTTACAAAATCCTACTTGCCTTCTGAGCATGCTTTACTTAATGGGAAGGTTGGGGAAATGAGGCCCTTGATTAGGACTATCCCATAAAGTCAGTGGAGCACAGCAAGAAAAGAAGACAGACAAACAAAAGATAGAGCTTAAACCCTTGAAAGAAAATTGTTTTCTTACTAAGAATAGAACTTCACACCCAAGAAGGCTGCGATGGGCTCCCTAAGAGAGAGAGGGGCTAGAGACTTATCCTCACCAATCCTGGAGTGTGTTTCATCTTAGGTTTTGTGTGGTAGGGAAAGGAGAGGTAGATTTGCGTGTGTGTGTGTGTGTGTGTGTGTGTGTGTGTGTGTGTGCACCAATGCATACATGCATATCTTCATAGAGGACAGAGATAAATTTAGGTGTCATTCCTCAGAAGTTAGTCTTTTATTTGAACGTTCTTTACAATTAAGTCTATCTGTACGTATGAAGAAATGTTACTTAGTATATTCAACAAAGACTAACGCTAGTAGCAAGGTAGGAAGAAATAGGAACTTGACCTCATGTTGCCTCTGTGTGCCTTTCCATTTTGATAGAGAACTGCCATATGCTTCTTTTTCATTTATTTATTTTTACTTACTTATTTGTGTGTGCACACGTGCATGCAAATACCACAGCATGCATGTGGGAGGGTCAGAAAAGAGTTGGTTCTCTCCTTACACCATGTAAGTTGCAGGCTTACATCAGACTCAGGCTGCCAGCCCCACTGAGCCATCTCTCTGGTTCCCCAGATGTCCCACCTTTTGGCTGGACTGGATTGGCAAGCTAAACTCCTGCAATCAGCCTGTTTCCACCTGCCAGCATAGGGCTGCAGGGGTAGGCTACAGGGTGGCTTCTACACAGATGCTGGGGACTGGGCATCAGGAAAGAGCTAAATAGTCAGGGCAGGGAAGGTGAAGATCCAGATGAGGCTGGGTACTCCTGGCTTCCTTGGTGTTGTTCATTGGTCTCTGGGGGTTGCCATTGTAGTACCGGCGGCATCTTTTTTTTTTTTTTTTTTTTTTTTTTGACCAAGGCAAATATCTTATATCAGCTACTGAGTTAGATGTGTACCTGAAAAACAACGCTTCATTGGCTTGTTTGTTCTTTTTCCAGAAAGGGTAGTCACGTGGCTTTGAAATGTTTCCTGGGTGTCTTTATGCTTTGTGGGTAATTATTATTTATAAAGAGAGTGTATGTTATCCCTGTTAACTTATAGAAATGAACAGCGACTATACAAATTGCTATTTGTAGTAATGACCGGACTGTAATTCTTTTGTGGATAAATATGGGTTTGAACAATATAACCCCTAAACCTAATTGCACAGTCAAGCATACAAGTCATGGGTGTTGCTCAGTAGAGAGGTACCTGCTTTCCAGAGCAGCCAGCCAGGCTGCCCAGGAGCTCATTTAGTTCTCTGATACTGCCAGTACAAGAAGAGTGGCTGTGGACTCAGTGTGCCATTCATGGTTATTTTCCTGGTGACCGGATGCCCGAGTTTTCTTGTCACCCCATGTTGAGACAGGAGTCTTAACTGCCACTCCCTCTGCAACCATAGCTTTTACAGAGTGAAACCACCGCACAAACAAAAGACTGCAAAGCACTGGCGTCAGGTTTTCACACAAGTGTGATGTCAGCAGGGCAGTGGGAGGAGGCTCCCTGAGGCTTGGAACTAGTATTTGAAAGAGAACTTAGGTCACTGGAGAGCAAACACCCTGCAGATCTGGACTGGCGCTTTGGAGGTAAGTAGAGGTCTGCATGTGACAGACCAGAGCAGAATGGGTGTTGCTCAAGGAACCTGGGGTCCCAGTGAGCATCTGTCTTCCACACTCAAGCATGTCCCCCCCAGGGAGGACATCACCAGAGTCATTTATGAAAGGCCCAGCTGCTGCTCGCCTCAAGAACATTCTGGTATCAAGTGGCGAGGAGGGGGGTCAATGCCTCCTGCATCCTCATGCAAAGGACTCCATTGAACACCCAATCCCAGTCCAGGCTGAGGTAGATGTACAGAGTGCAGTTGAGGATGGATCTTGGGAGTGGTGCTCTCTTAGAATGACATCAGTTGATTCAGAATCTGTCCCTTGACTCACTCCCATTACCTCCTCTGGATTTAGAGTCTGTGAGATCAAACCATATTTGTCTGTTCCTGGACCCTCCTAGGCCCATAGGGGTACATCTAATTCCTTATTCTATTTGGGTACTGGGAATAAAACCCTGGTCCTCTGCAAGAGCAGCGAGTGCTCTTAACCACTGAGTCATCTCTCCAGCCTCATCTGGAAAAATTTAAAGAATATGTGTGTGTGTGTGTGTGTGTGTGTGTGTGTGTGTGTATATATATATGTATATATATATATATATATATATATATATATATATATATATATATATGAGTTCTATTACATATGGAAGAAAAAGGACCTAGACTATTTGTCTCTGAGGCCAATGGACAGGCAGTGTAAGGACTGGCCATGGGTGACAGTCACTCAGAGAGCTGGTTGCTCCCAACCAAGCCATAGAGTTGTTTTTTTCCACATGCAGACCAACTTCCATCCCCTCATACATATGAGGCACAGAAAGCTGATGTAGCCTGCAAACCCACTCTTTGACATCACTGAGCTGGAAGGTATCTCTTCACTCATGGACCTAGAAGCAGCCAGCATGAATGATAGGTTAGTTACTGTCCTGACTGCCTGATCCAAGCAGATATGAGCAGGATGGCCCAGCTAGACAGTCCTCTGTGATGTTCTGGCAGAGGTGTAGAATACTCTCCTACTTGGAGTTAGAGAGGCTCCTTACCCTAGTAAGACACTGGCCAGGGAGCACACTCTGCCTTGGATCCTATACTAGCAGGCAAGCTGTGAAAGAAGAGCTCTTGCCCTTGACTTCTAAGTCCACTGTGCTGTGAACTGTCCTGTTGTGTCAGCCTCCTGGTTGCTCATCAGATCCATCTGCTCTACCTAGAAAAAAAAAAAACATTTGGCTGGCCACTTGCCCTACTTCTTATCTTTCTCCACCTCCACTTTGTGTTTTGTTTTGGACACACTCATGGGGAAGTAGATCAGGCCTGTCCAGCTGGGTTGCTATCAGCTACAGCCATGCCTGCCGTCAGAGCTCACCCTTCCTTAACAGATAGCTAGTGAAACCCAGCGATGCTGCCGAGGGCCACTGCTACACCTCAATCTGGAGTGACCCAGCCACCTGTGGACCACAGCTGGTGGCTGGCCTCCTACAGATTGCTGGGGGTGGCTGCTGAGAATCCCTGTCCCCGGGGACTCGTTTCTCCTCCTGGGGCTTCTTGCTACTCTGTTGTCAACAGGGAGAGGGAAGGCTCTGTGGTTATGTGACCTTTGTGGCCTTCAGTTTTTAGTGACCGTGACACCTAACGCTGTGTAGCCTGAAAACCCCTCGTAGCCCAGGGTCCTTACTTGAGACATCCTGTGAAGACAGAGTTCTGAGAGTAGGAAACTAGAAACGGCAGCCTCTCTTTAACATTTTGCCGTTTTCATGTTTTGTGTGTCTGAATGGCAACGTGTGTGTGATCATGTCTCACACCTTTAAATAAGTCTTCACTTTGGAGAGTCGTACGTGCTCATTGTGTAACAAGTGGAATATGGAAACACGAAAAAGAAAGCAAAATCATTTCTGTTGAGAACTAACAAACAATATTTTGGTGCATATCTTCGGTCTTTTAACAAGTGTATTTTCACACAAATAATACACAGCTTCATGTTTCCATATTTCCTCCAGCTTTCCTCTTTTACATGAATTAGTGTGAACAATTTTTATAACAGTCAGTCAGACAGACAGACAGACAGACAGATAGACAAAATATGTATACATGTGTGTATTGCTAGGGCTTTATGCATGCCAGGCCAACACTCCACCATGAGCCACAGGTTCAGCCTCTGTTTTATAGGACAACACACACATGTGCTGTCTCTGGTTCAGCCAATCTCATGTCTTTGGCCCATTAGTTTGGTTCTCATCTCTCTCCATCCTAAACGCGGCTAATTGTTGCCAAACCCTGATGTTTTCCTTGCCCATTTGTAGTACTTCTGAGGCCGCCAGCACTGCTACTTTTAAAGATTATGGCAAGCTTGTACCTCAGACTACAATGAACCCCAGTCTCTTGCAGGGTTGTACTTCTAGTGTCAACTTGACACAGGCTGGAGTCCCTTGAGAAGAGAAAACCCCAACTGAGAAAATGCTCCTACCAGACTGGCCTGTAGGCAAGCCTATAGGGCATTTTCTTGATTAGTGACTGATGTGTATGGGCTCATCCCACTAAAGGTGATGCTTTCCCCCAGGCAGGACTGTATAAGAAAACAGACTGAGCAAGCCATGGGCAGCACAACAGCATCCTCCTTGGCCTCTGGATCGGCTCCTCTCTCCAGGCTCCCGCCTTGTGTTCTTGATCTGACTCCCTTCAATGGTGGAGTGTGACCCAGAAGTTATAAGCTTTTCTTCCCCAGGTTTTTTTTTTTCTTGGATTTTATCCCAGTGATAAGGCCCTCAGTGAGGCTGTGGTTATCGTGAAGAGTCAACGTGGAGAAATGTGCACGTGCTAAGGAAAAAGCAACAAGAGCCAACATGTGGCATTTGTCATGGGCCCAGTATTGTTCAAGTTTTTCCCACTGTTAGTGGAATAATTATCTGTACCCCAGTAAAGAGGACCAGAAGGTTCTGAGCTATCCCAGAGTCTCCTATTCGACACCTCAACTTCCCACTCTCCAGTGCTGCCTTTGTTACAGCTGATGAACTTACAGTGACATCATTGCCACCCTGAACCCATTTTATTCCGTTACTGCCTGGACTTTACTAGAATGTTACATACCTGGAGTTCTGTGATACGTGTTCTTTTCAGATGAGCATCTTTTGCTTAGGAATGGGGATTTAGGTTTCCTCTGTGTCTTTTCAAGCCTCGATAGCTCAACTCTTGTTAGTTCTGAGTAATATTCCATGGTCTGGCTGCGTCACTATATTCTAACATGTTTAATCCCCGTGGTATCCTAGTGAGGTAAGCCTATTGACTAGCCCAGCTTTTATATGGTGGTTCACTGAAGCATAGAGAGTGGAAGCATCTTCCTCAAGATCACAGAGTTAGGAAGACGTGGATGACAGATTCTTCGGCAGCAGTTCTCAACCTGTGGGTCATGACCCCCCCACCCCCCACCCCTCAGGTCTTTACGTGACGATTCATAACAGTAGCAAAATTACAGATCTGAGGGAGCAACAGGACAAGTTTATAATTGTGGGTCACCACACCATGAGGGACTGTATTAAAGAGTCCACAGCATTAGGAAAGCTGAGAACCACTGTTAACCTGTCTGGCTTCTGAGCTTATGGCTCTCTTAAGACACCATTACCCCTGAGAGTGGGATCCTGGAAGGAGAGGTGGTTCAGAAGACTATGAAACAAAAGTCTGGGGTTCTCGGGGTTCCTGGGGTTCCTGGGGTTCCTGGGATGGTGACGGTTCGTGGCCGGCAAGGCCTGTCTTAGTTCAACAGCCTTGAGGGCTGGGTGATGGAGTACCTTGTCATGAGCATGCCATGTGTCATTTAAAACAAAGAGAAAACAAGATGCACACTCTGTACTTTGGGGGTTAAAAATGACATGACTTGTTTTGTTTGTTTTAAGATTATCATTGCAGGGGAAGCACTGCTGAAGAGATGATGAACAAGTGATAGAAAATTAGCCCCTGGCTGAACTCACTGAAGCTGCCTGGGCTGGGTATGCAGAGGATTCTCTCTTCCCTTCTTTCTCCCCTCCTTTCTCCCTCCCCCTCCCCAGTGTGTGTTGTGTTTCAGTGTGTACAGTGCACTTGTGTGTGTGTGTGTGTGTGTGTGTGTGTGTGTGTGTGTGTGGTGACTGGAGGACAGTTTTGGCTGTCATCTCTTACTGCCCATCTTCTTTTGCATCTCAAGACCAGACTGGCCCAGAAGTTTCCCAGAGGATCTGTTTGCACCTCCACAGTGCGAGGATTACTCCTATGCATCACTGGGCCCAGCTTTTTAATGTGGGTTCCGGAGATGGAGCTCAGGTCCTGGTGTGTGAGGCCCAGTTCTCTCTTTTATTATATTTGCTTCAAATGTTCCATCCTAAGTCAAGATACATTTCAACCACTGGGTGCTTTATAAATTCACCTTTCAGGAGACTTCCCATGCAGAAGTTAAAGGTTCAGTGAGGAACATAAAGTCAAACCCAGCTACACTGTAGCTTTCCCCAAAGCTTTGCTCATCCCCATTGGTCTGGGGAAAGAGTTAGAAAAAGTCATCCTTCTTCCCCTTGGATTTGTGAAACAAGCCTTACAGGTTTGGTTCTTTTGGAGGGATGTTAATTTCTCATCATGGGGACCACTGAGAGGAAATAACTGAGTTTGGGGTGCTTTGATAGTGAAAAGTTAGATAGCAGATTGCTCATCTGTCTAGACCTTAGGGAACGTCCAGGGCTACTAATAGTCCATCGCTGTCCCTGCCCAGGGCTGAGCCAAGTCCGGTGGGGAGCAGAGAGGGAAGGTGCACTAGGTCTTTTCTTCAGCCATACCCTTTGCATGAGAGAGTGACAGGGCACTGAGGAGACGTCACTGGATGCTGACACTCCCCCATCTATTTTTATAACCGTGGCCTTGGGCCCTCCTGTTTATGTTTCAAAGGGAGACCATCTTTTCATCCAGTGGAGCCCAACAGAGTCCCTCAGCACCTCCCCCACTGCTTTACTGCATGGCCAGCGTTAAGAAAAGGCAGGCTGTTGTGTATTTTGTCTGTGATTGAATTTTCCAGAAGAATAGCAGTGTAAGGGGATATGTGTAATGTACTCCAAAATACCCTTTGTATCCTGGGAGAACATACAGAAAACAAGCTCTTCAGAAGTGAGCGGCTGGGCACATGGCAAGGAGCGAGTTGGAGAAGGTGGTGGACTTCAGGTCTCTCTTCCTCTCCTTCCTTCACTCACTCGGTTTCTCTCTCCCTTGGAAACCCCCGCATGACCTTAAATAGCTGATCCAACCTTCTATCACCCATGCTAGGATTAAAGGTAACAGAATCCAAAGGTGCCTAGCCTTGGGGATGCCACCTGGTGGACTTTGATCAGGGCCAACACCTTGCTCACTTTCCTGGTCTTTTTCATCTAGAGACAACAAGAGAATCTGATCAGGGAAGACTAGGAACTCCTCCCACTCCCACCCCTGCATCTCTTTCTTTTTTTCATTTTTTTCCTTTTTATTAAAGATAGAGTCTTTTCTCATAAATACATCCGGATTATAATTTCTATTCCCTCCCAGTTCTTCCCTGACCCCTTCCCTTCGGAAACCACTCCCTTTTTCTGTCTCTCATTAGAAAAGAACAGACTACTAAGAGATAACAACCAAAGATGACAAAGCAAATTATAAGATGAAGCAAAACGTATTGTATTGAAGTTGGACGTGCTAACCCAGCAGGAGGAGGACAAGAGTCCGAGGAGCAGGCACAAGAGTCAGAGACCCACTCACTCGTTCTCAGTCAGGAGTCTCATAAATTCACTAAGCTGGTAGCTATATATGCAGAGGGCCTGGTGTCAACGCATGCAGGCCTTGTGCTTGCTGCTTCAGTCTCTATGAATTCATTAGTGTCTTGCTTAGTTGACAATGAGGGCCTTGTTTTCCTGGTGTCCCCCACCCTCTCAAACTCTCATAATCTTTCCTCCTCCTCTTCCTCAGGATTCTCTGAGCTCTGAGGTAAAGGATTTGATGGAGACCTCCCATTTAGACTGACTCTCTCTCTCTCTCTCTCTCTCTCTCTCTCTCTCTCTCTCTCTCTGCATAATGTCTGGCTGTGGGTCTCTGCATCTGTTCCCATCTGCTACAGAGAAAGCTTCTCTGACGATGACCGGATAAGGCACTGATCTATGAGGGTAGCAGAATATCATTAAGAATCATTTTATTGATACTTAAAAAAAAAGAAAAGAACAGTGGTGTCTGTCTTATCCTCAGTCTCTGGGGTATGTGTAGTCTCTGGTTCTTGGTTCCCCAAGCCGTCTTGGTTTGGGTTTCTTCTTGTGGAGTGGGACCAAAGTCAAATCAGACATTGGCTGGTCACTCCCACAAGTTCTTTGTCACCACTGCCCCAGCACACTTTGCAGGCAGGACAGATTGTAGGTCAAAGGTTTTATGGCTGCCACTTCCTGTCTTGTTTTGTTGTCTTAGGGTCCTGGCTCTAGCAGTGGAGTCATCATGGTCTTTGTATTTCTGCCCAGCCTGGAGTACATCTGACAGTTGTTTTGAGAGAGAGAGAGAGAGAGGAAGACATGGTCAGAGCCCTGTACAAAGAAAGAATAGACCTTACCCAGGCTTCTCAGGGCCTCAGAGACATTAGCCACAGGTAGCTAGTGTCATGAGTCCATTGCCATTGTGCACACACACTGCATAGATTGGATAGTAACATAAGATGGGCCTTGACAAAGACAAGATTACCTTATTTATAACTACAGACATGAGCTTGGATGGCAGATACATTGGCACACAGGACTCCTCCTTGGGGGAGCTTTGAGACTCTCTCCATTCATGAATGCCTTTCTTTACCAAGGGGCTTTCCCCTTCCTTATCCTTGGCTTTGAAAATCCTTTACAAATGGTTTCTTCACCACAGTAAGGCCATTCATCCTCTCCCTGTGAAAACCACCCTGTAAGACATGTAAATGGGGCCTAATGGCAAGGCCAAAGAGGAGCTAAAGCCAGTGTTCACTGACCCCCAAAACAGATCAGCCTCAGATGCATTCAACCCTAGATGCTTTAAACCTCAGATGCATTTGTTTAAAGCAAGAAAGTATTTAGAGCATAGAATGAGAGTCTCCAATGTATCCTGTCAGTCACGTAGATTCTGTAAAGCTGTGTGAACATCTGTTTCACCTTTGAAGGAATGATAAGCCATTTCACAAAGATTGCAGAAAGAGACACTCTGGACGTTGTTTAAAAAGCCTAAAATATGTGCTCAAGGGGATAGTTTGAAGAATCAGGAGGAGTCAGGATGGAAGAGATAGCATTGAAGGGGCATATAAAACTACCTGCAATTCAGCAAAGGTCTTGTCTGGTTCTTAAAGGCAGACAAAGGTCTGAAAAGAAAAAGCTCATATAGCAAATTTGACACCATAGCAGCCAGAACTTTCTAGAAGTTAGATCAGCAGTCATGTGTTGCATAATAACAGATCCTATGAGAGTGGTGGTCACACAAAACTCCATTGCCTAAAGATGTCCCCAGATATCCTGGTTTGTGTAAGGGCTCTCTCTGAAGTACAAAGAAATTGCCCAATGTACCGCACTAAAAGCACCTCTGTTATTAGGTGGTGTATGAGGACATTGAGGAATGGGGAGAATCAGGGACAAAGTGAACCAGGGCCTCTTTCAAGAGAGTCACCAGGCTGGACAACTACGGGGAGAAACACTACCACCGCACAACCAGCAGATGAACCCTTCTCTGAGATCTAATTCTAGAAGCTCAAGGTAAGGAAACAGGCTAAAACTTCCATGCGCTCTTAGAAACATTTAGGCTTTTGTAAGCTTGTGAATGCAAAAGTGTCAAGTGAATAAATGAAAGCCATGGCAACAGTTCCGGCTCACGTTCAACATTCTGTACGTCTGTGTCTTCTGCCCAGTTTTGGGTCACATTTTGTTCGGCTCTACCAATATTACTGCATCTTCCCTCTCCTCCCATTTGCCCAGCCCCCTTTCACACAGAATGTTTTTAATCTGTGCCTCGGTGGCAGGGATTTGGAGCACATGCAGAAGTTTCCTGTCTTGATAGGCTTCACCTGTCTCCACTGGTACCTTGGCTAGTCTAGTCTGGTTCTTCATGTCCCTCCTCTCCTCCTCTCCTCTCCTCTCCTCTCCTCTCCTCTCCTCTCCTCCCCTCTTCTTTCCTCTTGTGATGTTCCCAGATATCCTGGTTTTCGTAAGGACTCTGAAATACAATGAAATTGCTCAACGTGTTGCCCCAGAAGCATCTCTGTTGTTAGGTGATGTATGAGAACATTAAAGAATGCAAAGACTCAAGGGCCTCCTTCAAGAGGGCCATCAGGGTTGGACCAGTCACCAACTGGTCAACTACTGGGAGAAACACTCCTGAAGGGGAAAAAAAAGGAAAGAAGAAAAAGAAAATAATGAACACTAGATAGATTTAAATCAGTATACAAAGTTCCATTTAAAGTTAATTTTTAAGTGGCTTGCTCCTCAAATAGTGGACCCCTAGAAAAAGCTAGAAGCTTGCCTCAGCCTTCAGACTAGAATAAATTTCCTAAATAAAACTATAGGTGTATGGATGGTATGTGTGGACATTTATGTAATCTTTGCAAGAAAATTTTTCTTCTCAATCTGTCCATTAACTAATTATTGCATATTGATGTGTGTTATAGTGTGTGTGTGTATGTGTGTGTGTATGTGTGAGTGTGAGTGCTGGCTCACGCATGCCGTAGCACACATGCAGACCAGAGGATGAACTTGGATGACTGTCCCAACCTTCTGCTTAGTTTGAGATGAGGTCTCTCTTACACTTCCTGCCACCTACACAGGCTAGCTGGCCTGAGCTCATGGGGATTTTCCCACCTACAGCTTCCATCTCCCCTTAGGAGAGCTGGGGTTATACATGAGCTCCTTGGGGCTTCTGGCTTGTGCATAGAATCTGGGACTTGGACCTCAGGTAATAATGCATGGGTGGGTGGCAAGGGTCTCACTCAATGAGCCACTTCTTCAGCTAAAACTTTCTTTTTGAAAAAAAAATTTTTTTCTCAAGTACGGTCTTCCTGTGTAGCCAAGAATGGCCTGGAATCTATGATCTTTTTGCTTTGACCTCATGAATTTTACCAATCAAAGAGTACCCAAACCTCCAGCTGCATATGTAGCATGTAGCAGAGGATGGCCTTATCCAGCCAGCATCAGTGGGAGGGGAGGCCCTTGGTCCTGTGAAGGCTCCATTCCTCAGTGTAGGGGAATTCCAGGGTGGTGAGGTGGGGAGTGTGTGGGTGGGGGAGGGAACACCCTCATAAAAGCAGGGAAGGGAGATGGGATGGGGGTTTGTGGAGGGGAAACAGAGAAAGGGGATAACATGCGAAATGTAAATAAATAAAATAGCCAATAAAATACATAAAAAATTAAGAAAATTAATTTTAAGTTCAGGGCCTTGAATTTGCCTTCTACACTAGCTATGGCTTTTAGCATGTGCATGAATTTCCTTTCAGTTTTTCTAACCTATATAGTATTTTAAAATAATATTGAATATTGTTTTTCATATTTTAAGATCTGTACAAATAATATTCTTCATGATTTCTTAACCTATATACTATTCATAAATTATATTACATATTGTTTTTCATATTTTAAAATTTATATAAATAATATTCTTCTTTTTAAATTTTATACAGGATCTCATTATGTAACCCTGGCTGTCCTGGAACTCTCTTTGTAGACCAGCTTGGCCTTGAACTCACAGAGATCTGCCAACCTCTGCCTCTGAGTGCTGAGATTAAACACATGTGCCACCACTTCCAGCTCCCCATGATGTTTTTATGCAACTCATTTTCCCCACTCAATATTTTATTCAGGACATTTATTCTTTTTGTTTTTTTTTTTGCCATAAAGGATCCCATTATGTGACTACTGTAATTTATCCATTCTTGGTTCCATTTCCAAAAAGAGCAGACTACACATCCACAGATGCATATACCTTCCCACTGCGGAGCAGTGAAGGCAGCCTTATTTTGTTGTAAGAGGCTAGACTAGAATAAAACTAGGTCAGTCAAACACAAGTCTTAAAAAAAAAGTCCAGAAGCATACCAGCTGTGGAGGACTCAATATCTAGTCCCAAAGGCGCTTGAAGAAACTGGAGCCTGATCTCCAGAACTCACCTAGAACAAACAAGCATGGTGGAGTTTGCTTGTATTGTAAATGCTTACATGTTGTGACAGCAAGCTGTGGGAGGCTGGGTCAGGAGGATCAACAGTTTGAGGTCAGCCTGGGACATATGGAGTTTCAGGCCAATCTGGGCTACATAAGACAATTTCAGGAAACAAGGAAGAAGATAATTGGGCTTCCTCAAGCACATGATACACTCCAGGAGGAATTTAAAACAGAGGACTCAGGAAGAGACATAGAGGGTGTTTACTGGCATCTGTTTGTGGTAGTAAGGAATTGTAACCATATATATCTCTGTGCTAGGCTATTTAACGCCTGTTTACTCCACTGGACTGTGGCATCTGTGAGGGAAAGCCTGCCTGTTTATCTCATTCTTATGTTATTTCCAGGGCCTGAGATATCAAAACAAGCGGGAAAAACAAAGGAAAATTGAAAAATTAATCCATCTTAGCTACAATTCAAGTAGAACGTGTTATAGCCATAGAATGGAATACTAGACACCACACAAAAGATGTGCATAATTACATAAATACAAAATTCTGGCAGGAACTCTACCCATATCCCCAGAGTGGTTGGTCTTGTGGTTGGAGAAGGACTTGGAATTATGGGTAGTCTAGCTCTGTGAATAAACGTCTATTTTTTTAAAAAGGCACTTGCATTTATGTTTGTCCTGGTCAATTAAACCTATTTTTAATATAAAATGAGGCTAGAAGAATGAATATTTATGGACTATTTCTTGAGAACAAAACATCCCATGATTTTGCATCATGTTTTCCCCTGTAAATGTTTTCTAGATTTCCCCCAGTGTTCTGTCTATCACATTTGTGTTAATAAAAAAAGTTCAGTTTGAAGAGATTACTAAAAATTTCAAATATTCTCTACAAGTTAGTGTGAGATCACCTTAACTATTTCCACCCTGTCTCCAGCCGCTTAGTTCACAGAACCGTGCTCGTGAGGGGTGCCAAGTTTCACTGCAAAGTTATACAAGGCCCCGTGTTTCGAAGTATAGAAAAAGATCCCAAGATTCATTTAGCCAAGGCTGCCCCCCCCCCCAGCCTGCAGTTTAATGTTCCACTTGGTGGCCCACCAACCAGCATTCTCCGAAGATTCAACTTAGGAATGTTTGATATTCACCTCCATCTGAACGGATCTACTCTCGGGAAATGGCTCCCCTCAGGTAATAAGGTTCATCCTTTGACTACTTTATTGGTGTTGTCGTATTTTAGGGATTTGGGAGCAGAAATCGTCACAGAAATTCCCTCCAGCCTGCCTCTGCAGAATAGGTGTTTCTAAGGGCTGGTGACCAGTGTCTGCCACTCTCTCCACACCGTCATGGGCTCAAAAGGTAACACTGTGGGATTGTTCATCAAATAGCTGGAGGAAGGGCTCGGCTCATACCAGGATTCTCCAGGATGAAGGAACTCACACTGTGGGCATTTCACATGGCAGTCAGCAATGAGCCCTGCTTTTATACTGAGACTTGACAATGATAGAAACCCCAGAGCCAGGCAGAGGTTTCTTCTCAAATCTAGTCTGATCATAGGTGAGTATCAGTATTGCTCCTGGCCATTATTTGTAGAGGCAGGGATTGTACACAATTGGAGGTTAGCCTTGTATCTTTTCAAAGGCTTGATCTCAGGGGAGGGCATGTGATTGGCCCAACTGAGCCCTCTGGGGTGCAGTTCAGTCTAGGGCCAGGTGCTGTAGTAGAATTGACAGTAGCTTTGGCAGTAGAAGGGGTGGCAGTGGGACGCTGTGAGCATGACCAGAGACCTAGGACAGGACTATGGTCCAGAGAGATGGAGGCACTTATTCAAGGCTTGAGCATCCCATGTGTAAGAAGGAGCGCTGCTTCCTTTCCACCGCACCTTGTTTCCTTCTAGATGTTACAGATGGGTAGTTGCAGGGGAGCTAACGCATCTCCTGGAGACATACTTAGAACAAACCCAACTGTTACCACTCAGTGCCTTCACTTAGCCATGGTGGGAGGGATTAACTTGATGTCCTTTAAGCCAATGCCACAAAGTTGAACATTCACAATCATCAAAGTTCATTTAAGAAATAAACCTTCCCTTTCCTTTTCCCTTTCTAGAAAGGCTATTTTCCCCCTAGGTCAGCAATGGGTGTGTTCTACCAACCCGTCCCTCCCTGCTTATCTAGATGCACCTGCCACATCTTGCTTCACACATGTGTCTCTGGCCAGAGAGCAGAATCCACCCTCTCCCTAATCAAGCACCAAGGATGTGAGTTCATGAGCGATAACTGTGGCTGGTCGCTCCCTAGAGGAACCTCAACCTCCTGGTTATTCACTCTGATGGGTAAACATTTGACAGTCAGGCCAGCAGCTCTCTCTCATGAAGGGCTGTTTTAAAAACTATGATAGGCTATGCTGGGTACTCTTTAAGAGCCAGAAATAAGCTTAAAGATAAAACTTCTGAACCCAGCTATGCTCTTGTTCCTTTTCTGCCCAGAACCTTAGGGAGGAGGATCTGGCTCCTGGGTTCCAGTGCAGCTGAATGTCCCACCTGCCTCCAGGCAAGGTCTTACCTGGATCCATGCAGGCAGAGTGAGTCACCCTATTGGTATTTATGGCTCTTGTGGTCCCACATCCAAGTTGTGCACAACAAAGACAGAGCTGGGCCTCATGAAGGGAAGCGCTCACTCAGTGAACACTCTTGCTTAGCACACACAACAGAAGCCTCCTTCGGCCTGCAGCTATTTAGTTTAGTTTTGTTTTTTCTTTTTGTTTTTTTTTTGTTTTTTTTTTTGTTTTTTTGTTTTTTACAATAAATCTTATTTCATTTAGTTTTGTGTTCGCCTGCATATATGTTTGTGTATTACCTGTGTTCCTGTGTCTGGAGCTTGCAGAGACTAGAAAAGGCCTCTGGATTTCCTGGAACTAGAGTTACAGACAGTTGTGAGCTGTCACGTGGGTTCTGAAAAAAATCAAACCCGGATCTAAGGGGAACAGGGAATGCTTTTAACCACTGACCCACCTTTTCAGCCCTCCACTTAGTTACTTTTAAAGATAGCCTTGACATCTTGAGGTTGGAAACAAATGCGACTTAAATTTGTCTAAGCCAGAATCCTAAGAAGTAGGGGCCTGGTTTCTGTCACCCTAACTCAGCTCAGGCCCTACATTTTGAAAGTGCTCAAATACTATTTGTCAAATGAGTGAGCCTCTCTTGGTGTTGCTGAAGATGGTTACTTCCTTCTGGATGCCGTTCACAAACCCTTTTTGTGACTTACGGTAATACACCATACAGAGTGACACTGCAGACTTCTGGACTCAGCAGCCTGCTTTGGTGGGTGCACTGAGAAGACTTCAATTTCCATGGCCTGGTTTGTGCTCCAGATATATAGATGGGACTAGAAGGCAAGGCCAGCCATGGGTTTACAGAGAGAACGGAGTCTCTGGAATGTGGTGATGATGATAAGGAGGAGGAGTAAGAGGTGGTGGTGGTAGAAGAGGAGAGGAAGGGGAGGAGGGGAGGAGAAGGAGGATGAGGAGGAGAAGGTGTTGATTATTCTTTGACAGGGTCTTCCTACATACTCTAGAGTGGCTGTGAACTTACAACTTTCTTGTCTTAGGCTAATGTGATACAATGTTTGGTGATAGAATACATATAGCACCACTATCACTTTCACAGTTTTAAAATGTACAGTAGTGGCACTAAGTCCATTCACATCATGGTGCAACCACTCCACTCAGCCTCGCGCAGAATATTTCCATCACATCAATCTAAAACTGCCCACTCCACATTGGATGCTCATTTCCCCCTCTCTTTCTCAGGCCCTGGGACTCACACTGCTTCTATGCCTGCGACTCTGACTCTTCTAGGTACCTCAGAGAAGTAGACTCCTCATACGACATTTGTTTTCAAAAACGTTCTTGGTTACTATTACGCATAATTGCATTCTGTGGGTGTGGCGTGGCTGCACCAGGGCCAGCATGGCCTCCCTGTGACGCACATCCAGTGCCCACCTCCGCCTTTGGGTCCCCACAGCTTCAGAGCCTCCCAGAGGAATCAGTAGATTTGAGGAGAGGGCCTGAATTCTCACACCACCCTTCAAAGGCCAGAAGTTACACTGAGTGTTTGTAACTTCCAGACAATTTGCCTCTGTGACTTTAGTCTTTAGGTTTATGTCAGCCCACTCATCTCCTTCTGAGGGGGAATTAGCCTCAAACTAAGGTGATCTGTACCTGCTCTGGGTATAGTAGCTTCCTTTTCTGGACAGTTCACTCATGCAGTATAACAATGATTGCTCCCACCCCTTTGACTATATATTATTGATTCAATCATTAAACATGTTTTTTTTTATTGGCTGTCTAGGGAAGGCAATCAGTGTAGTATCTTGGAACTTGACCTCTGGACCCACACTTCCTAGGTCAGGATCTAAGTTACACCCTTAACCATGTGTACCGTTCCATAGGCTTTTTTACTTCCTAGGGCTTCTTATCTGTGCTGTTGTGAAGGTTAAGTCACCTGCTGTATTGAAACATAAGAGGGTTTGGCCCTCCATAAATGTGCTGTTTCTCTGCACAGGTAGGGCATTGACCTGGGTGCTGGGAAGAGCAGCCAGCCAGGCTGACCAGCAATAGACCCTTTGTGGTTTGCAGACTGGTGGAATGGCTAGGCTGCTAAGCCATCATGACATGACAGCTTGGCTTTATGCACAGGCAAATGTGTAATTAAAAGATACATTTTTATGCAAAGACTAACCTCCGTCAGTTGCACTCGAGCAAATCTTAGGATTAGAGAATTACAGGGTCACAAGAAAGCACGAAAGTGGAGACACTACTAACCATTTCTCGTTTATTCGCTCACCCATTCACTAAAAATGAACAATTGTTAGATGCCTACAGTGTATAGACCTTAGAAAATGTCAGTGGAAAAAAAAAGAATCTTTTCCCCAAGAAACTAACTTTTTGGGGGAGCAGCAAACAATAAACATAAGGACTCAAATTAAATAATGTATGAAATGCAACTGTGTTGTATGAGAGCCTTTATTTAGTTATTGTCTGTGTGTGAATGTGTAGTGTATACATGAGTGGACTGTGTATGTGTATGTTTGTGTAGTGTATGCATGAGTGGACTGTGTATGTGTGTTTGTGTACTGTATGCATGAGCAGACTATGTGTGTATGTTTGTGTAATGTATGCATAAATGGACTATGTGTTTGTATGTTTGTGTAATGTATGCATGAGTGGACTCTGTGTGTGTGTGTGTGTGTGTGTGTGTGTGTGTGTGTATGTGTGTTGGGGCCATGTACCTAGGCATGTGTATATGTGTATATTGAGGTTAGAGGTTGATGTCAGATCTCCTTTTTTATCAGTATCATCTCTTCCTCCTCCTCTTCCTCCTCCTCCTTATTCTTGAATTTTACAAGTAAACAAGGCTTACTGAGAGACAGAGGAACAGTTACCTGTACCAGGGACCAGGGAGGGAACCTGAAAAGGATTGCTCTTTTTGTTTTGCAAGGTTTAATTTTTTAAGTCTCTCTCTCTCTCTCTCTCTCTCTCCCTC